>VDFB02367115.1:142733-179234 GCA_007258455.2 Sequoia sempervirens
TTGATATCTTATTGTTGACCATGAAGATCATAATCAATTATAAGTAGTGAGTAAATATTACATAGTCAATAAGCTAGACTAATATAAGAATATTAGATTGCACTATAAGGTAAATTAAATCATAGGGTTAAGAATGACATTATTAATATGATTGGGTGCACATCTTCATATAATGATGAAAAGGATATAAATTTTCCCAATTGTCTTGAGTACGACTCAAACATTAATCATGCTTAAGCAAGTTTGTAATTATTATCATACATGTATTTTGAGGTTCGAAAGGATTTTGTGGTCTTGTTGATGCACAACTGGGCTAATTATGCAGGACCTAGTGGATGGAATGGTAAGGACATTTCTTGGTCAAACTGGAATTTACCCATGCTGCCAAAAGTTTTAAAGTTTCCATGAATTTTTTTTCATTATGAAAAGCTTAGATTTTCAACTTATGTTGCTAAGATCTGTTACAATTAATATTGAGAATTTCTTTTAGGTCAGAGTTTAAGATGTGTTGTTTACAATATTTTTTTCCTCTTAAGCTTTTTTTGATAATGTTCATTAGCCTATAAGTAAATTATTTTATCAATTCCACTAATTTTCTTTGTCTTCAATAAGAAATGAAACTATCCTTTGATCAATTACTTGCAACATTTATAATGGTACATTCAACTAAAAATATCAATTCTTAGCTAGATGTTGCTTTTCTCTTACTACTGAATTATATACCATCCTCATCAAATCTAGACATGTTTTGAAAGTAGGGAAAAGTTATCCATTTTACATTCATTTAATGAGTTATTTTCATGTGAGAAGATTTCTTGTCATTTACATGATGGAGGTATATGTAAGAATAAAGCCATAAATACTGCTATGAGTGATTTGGATGCTAGAAACTTTCCCATCATTTACATGATGGAAATATATGTAAGAAAAAAGCCATAAATACTGTTATGCTACATGAATTGCTATGTAAGATTTTAAATTTTCATGGCTACATTACAACTCATTGTTTTATTCCTAAAAAAAAATGGTTATACTAGTGGAAGTAGCCTTGTCATTAAGAGCAAGTCTCAATCTCTATTCTTCTAACAAACAGAGGTGTAAGTCTTATAGGGTTAAGGGTTTCATAATGGATGCTTTCTTTGAAGGGGTATTGATCCCACAAACTATAATTCTATCATCTCTAAGATTCCATGCAACAATACCCACTATGTCGTTTGTGAATGATCCATTGCCCAGCTGGAGCAGTCATTCTCTCAAGGAGACCATTCTATTTGATGGTTGTGATTTGTGAATGATCCATTGCCCAACTAGAGAAATCATCCTCTGAATGAGACCATTATATTTAATGGTTGTGATTACGAGCACTGGTTCATTTTTGTGGAGTACCTTGAGGAAAACACCACCATATTTGAGATTATTGATAGCTACATCAAGACACTTGCATAGGTCATGTGAAGGTGGGGGGTGGGGTCGACATTAGTTTTTCAAAACAAATAGAATCATGGTAAGGACTGGTCATTAACATAGTAGTAGGACTGTAAGCATGACATGTTAGGTATACAACAACTATGATTATGGTCTCCATCCACGTATGTTGACTAGATGTTTAGCTAGGTATTCACCATGGTGCAAGTTTGTATGTGTAGAAGTTGTGTTTTAGAGTTTTATATCTATGTGTATGTGTATATATTACGGGTTTTTTATGTGCATGAACATGTATGTATGTATATGTATATAAACCCCAAATTTCCATTTCAATAAACCCAAAACTAAACACCCCAAATTTCAATTTCTATAAACCCAAAACTGAAAAACCCAAAATTGAAAACCCCAAATTTTCAGTTCACCATTGAAGAGTTTATAACATAGTTTAATTGATTTAAACTACTCAAGCCAAAAATCCATCCCATTATAACTTCGCATAAAGGGTTTTAATCACTTAACAAACAAACTTTGTCATTCACCTTTTCCACCCAGAAATGGAATAGGCATAGCCATTGAAACTTTTTATTCCAAAAAACAAAAATTTCATAAATGATTCATACTACCATACATTTCTTTTACAGAAATCACACAAATCCATATCGATACAACATAAACCCAATAAAAATCTAACACATCTCCTTCGATTCAAAATATTTTCCTAAATCACAAACACCAACGCATTACCTGCCAAGAGCACATGAGCAAAAATGGTAGAAAAGAACCTAGGACAAGCGTTCACAATACGAGGTCTTCCTGCTATTTATCGATGCTTCCAAACCCCTCTTTGGCCGAGGTCCTCTCATCTTGGATCTATTTCTCTTGAGCATGCAAAATGGTTAGGCCCGGTTTTTTTTTTACTTATTCTTGTTTCCGGTCGGAAGCTTTTTGGATAAGTAATTTTTCAGTTGAAACCCTTCCAGCCGGAAAGGTATGGCCATGTTAGTGCCATGTCATTTCCGTGTGGTTTCATTCAAAAGTCACTTGGCCGAAAATATTTTAACCGGAAATAGTTTGCTCGAAACCATTTATTTGGCGGAAAGTGTGACACACTATTGTGCTTTTACCCTTAGAGTTCAGGGTTTGGAAGGGAGGCATGATAGTGAGGGGAAGTCTAACTCTCCAAGAAGGGTTTGTGAAAGAGAGGGGATTGGTAGAGAGGTATGATGATATGGGAAACTCTAATTCTCATGAAAGAGGGAACAAATATAGAAAACAATCAAAGAGTATGATTGGATATGGAAAGAAAATTCATTCTAGAAAGGGAGAGTCCACAACTTTGATGTCTTACACAAACTTACAAGGATATAAATGGCTTCATACATAGAAATTTCAACTTTTCAAGGGTATTACATTGACACATGGGGATCAAGGGGAAGAATACATACTTAAGATTGGGTTAGGTGAGATGCAGGAGTTAGGAAATGGATATTTTATCTCACTACATAAAACATAGAAAAAGGGGACATGACAAGATACCATTCAAAGTAATAATTGTGTTAAAGTTGCACCATAGTTTTGTTGCATACGATGCACCAACATATAGAGGAATGTATTAACAAATTCTACTTGGCCCAAATCACCAATAAGGAAAATGGAGGGGCCTCTAAAAGGAACTTGATTAACTATGAGAAATGCTTCATGCATTTGGCTATCAATGCGAGCTAGTAACCTAAGATTGATGAACCTCATTTAGTCATTCAAAAATTATTTAACAAAATGTATGCTCTTTTTAAATGTTGCCAATTCTTACCCCTCAGGAGGATTCATCTCTTTAAAGGTATGTAAAAGGCAATATGTATTATGGATGCATTGATGTTGAATATTACAACACTAATTTGAACAAGCACCAAAAATGGTGACCAAGATAGATGAGCGGCTCTAGAGAGTGTATGCCTAATTCAATGAATCAAGTATTAATTCTTGGTTCCAATAATACCTTGTATGATCATATTAAAGGGTTTTATCATTTTTTTTGTAACAACCTCACTAGTTTGTTAAGTAGGAAAATCACCATAAAAAATTAAATTAAATGATGAATAAAATTAACATTTGCATTCTTTAAGTTACCATATAAAGATAATTAAAACTATTTTAGTATTTGTAGAGAAGGGGAATTCGCTGCTCACAAGTCTCTTGATTACCAAGAGAGTCCCAAGTAATAAACTGCCCTAAACTACCTCAAGAAACAAAGCTCAAGTAGCGGTGTGAAAAGGCTAGACTTCCAAAATCAGAAAGAGCAGGTCATAGGTTTTCTGGAAAAACTAATGGGCTTTTAGCCAAAGGATGGTATCACAGTGCACTAGTATCCCAAGGTTGTGTTGGCATCTCGTACGAACTAAAAGCTGAGAATGTCACATAAAGCAGAAAAGTGACTACTCCTACTATGGCTGCAAAGAACTCTTGGAATGCGGAAAAATAACATGAAGTAACAGAGAATAACAAAACTGAAATAAGGTAAAGTAAACTAAGTAAATCGTAAATGATAAAATGAGAGGAGAGAAATAGAATGCTTACAACAACCCAAGAAATGAAGCTTCTAGCAAAGAAATATCTTCAATACTTGCACACATAAGACCAAGGAAAAGTATTGGGGCTATTAAGGGGCTTGCCACTAACAAACCCCCTGTTTTGGTGTTCCCACCTCCATGAACAACTAGATAGATTGATAGAGAAATAAAAAACAATCAAATAGATAGATAGATGAGATAGAAAAATGCATAGGAAAGGAATGTGAGAAATCCCAAGATGCTCAAAGATACAAGATAATGAAGATATCACTTGCAAGGGTTAAGGAAACTAGAGAGAGAGAGCAATAGTTGCAAGAGCCAAGAGAGTAGCAAAGAATGTTGTGAGAGATTTTGAAAGTGTTGTAGTAATTTGTAGAGAATTATGCAAGCTTAAGAGAGTGAGAAAAGAAAGAAAAAATGTCTAAGAGAGGAGAAAAGAGTCCAAGATAGAACCCAAGAATACCAAATGGTTTGAAAAGATAACTTTTAAAGAGAGAATAAGAGAGAAAAGAAGGTTCCCGAGCCATTACAAGATGTTCTAGGTTGTTACCACTTAAAAAAGTAGTTGAAAAGCGGCAAGGCACTCAAAAAAAATCATTTGAACATCAAAATTTTGTGAGATTCTAGTGCGGTGCATGGATGTCCACACGGTGTGCTAGTGTCTAAACAAATCATGCCACAAAATGATGAGAATGAAGGAAGTGCAAGGTTCGACACAAAGCTAATGCACGGAGGTAGCTGCTGAAAAGGGGTCCTAAGCATCTTGTGAGGGAAAAAGGCTAATGTAGGGGCTAAAATCAACCTACATAAGTGCTAAGGGAGTGGACACTAAAGTGGATACAAAAATGCATGTGAAATTGCAAGGGATGCAATTTTACGACATTACAGTAATAATACTCATATTCATTATCATTTAATTTTACTAAACATTCTTTGCTACAAATGAAGATAGGATATTAATTGAGTACTTTCTATTATAATGATACTTGAGTGATTTTATTGTTCAATACATAATATCAATAATATGATATATTCAATGTTGTATGGATGTGAAGTACAATGTTATCAATGATGGTACAAAGTCAACTGAAATGATCATTAGCATTGTCTCTAATGGACCAAGTTTTTAAAATCTCAATTACAAGAGGGAGAGCATCACCTAAGTGATTTTCCTCTAACCATAAACCAATGGTCCCCCACACACCTTCTCCTACCCTTCACAAGACTATCAGATCTAGGGACTCCACATATCACCATGCCATTTGAGAAATTGTGTTGTGTACTTATACAAATAACCCATCGCATGATTCTAGATACCCTCTAGCTAAGTATGATATATCTTATTAATTTGTAACTTTAGTCATAGTAAACTGACAATGCAAGTAGTGATTTTGTATTACTTTGTCCAATGATTTATTAATAATAAGCATGTTTCATATTAGAACGTGTGCCTCATATGTACACACAAATCTTTCTCAAATTGGTTATCAACAATAATTGTTTCATATACCACAACAAGGAAAGTCAACCTGCATTTCCAATTTAATACATATTTAGTCTATTCTTTGAAGGTCTCATGCTTTCAATTTTAACTCAACACATACCTATTATTTTTCACTCATACAAATCAACACACATTCATACACAATTTATATGTATATGAATATATGTATGTGCATATATGTGTGTTTGTATACATGTATATATACATGTGTATATGTATATATGTGTTTCTGTATACATGTATATATACATGTGTATATGTATATATGTGTGTATATATACATACATATACATACATATACATATATATACATATATACATATATACATACATATACACATATAAACATATATGTATATATATATATGTGTGTGTGTGTATATGAATGTATATATATACATACATATACATATATATATATATATATATGTATATGAATGCATATATACATACATATACATATATTTATATGAATGCATATATACATACATATACATATATGTATATATATGTGTATATGTATGTATACATGTGTATATATACATATATGTATATGTATGTATATGTGTGTGTATATATATGTATATATGTAAGTATATGTATATGCATATATATGTCTATCCATATATATGTATGTATGTATATACATATGTATACATGTGTATGTGTGTACATGTATATATACATATTTAAAATATCAATATACATATACTTGTATGTATGACTAGACATTAAATCTATGAGAATTCATAATTGAAGTATTGCATTTATGAAATAGAGAAAATGTGATTATTTTATCATTACTTGACATTCATTTTCTCCCATAATTGATATAATTTCTTATAAATAAATAAAGTATATAATTATCAAATTCACAAAACTATTCTCAACAATAATCAGATTCACAAAACCATCCTCAACAATAATCTTAACATACTATTCTGAACCATCAGGTCACATTGAAGATTAGCATAAATCATTACATCTTCTCATAATATAACTATATTGAAAATAAGACATATTTTTTCAGTCTTACAAACATGCTTATCAAACTCAATTCATGTTCACTATTGAATATGACATTTATTCCATAACTACTACTCCTCATATTCTTATCATTCTTTTACTTGTTCAAATGTGGTATCAATTTAAAGTTCCATTGGGTTTAACATAGTTTAAACCCTATGAATTACCTATTTGGTTTCACAATTTCCTTGAATACATGCAACAACATAGGTCCTTTCAGCTTAGTTTTTCCTTGAATACATGATATAGTATAGACTCTATCAACTATTGCTTTCTTTCCTAGTGTTTTCATTAATAGTGGTTGAATAGACTGATTAATAACTATCACAAGATAGCAATAAAATGATAATCCAACCGATAATTGATTATATCCCAAAGATAGGTCTTAACAAAGGTCCAATCGACCTAATTAATATCATAGAAGAATAAGAACAAAATTACTTATGTAGTATCACATGGTTTAACAATGACATGCTATAACAGTTGTCAAACAAGCCCATGAAAGATCAATAACATGATAACCTAATGCTTATCAAATGTTTAACAATTATATGATTTGAAAATGGTTCACACTACTCAATGAATTACCACAAGTGAACCATAAATGATTGTCAAATGGTTTAACAATGACATGCTAAAACAGAGGCCTATTCGGCCCAAATTATCACCGAAGAACAATCAACAAGGTAAATTTCACCAAAATACGATTTAATGGAGGTCTAATTGACCCACAAATTATCAAAGAGGGACTTAACAAGATAACCCAAATAGTTATCATAAATATCACCAAGATATGTTCTTACAAAGGTCTAAACAACCCAAATATTATCACAAAATAACAGTAACAGGGTAATCTATTTTTTTATCATATATTTCATATTACACATTTTGGTAGTGGTCTAATCAAATCACTATGATATCACAAAATAACACTAACAAAATAATTTAATGGTTATCATATATTTTACAATGACATTTTGGCAGTGGTCTCATCAACCCAATTAATATCACAAATAAAAAATAACAAAATAACCTAAAGGTTACAAAGGTAGGAATCACTTAGCCTACTTAGTAGATTTTTATTCACAGTACACTTAATTCTTGCTCACTTAGAGGTTATTTAGACTTTTGTCTCACCTCATGTAGACTCACCAAGTGTCCCAACATTTGTCCATAAAGTATTACACCTTTTCATACTTGGAGAGATAGTTAGAGTTTGACTCCTATCTTCTCATCTCTTCTTTCTTGACTTTATAAGCAAGGCTCATTTGTACAGTTTACATCACATCACATGCTTATGATATTTTCTCATTTTGCATATGCTTGTTTGTGAATTGTTTTGAGTTTGCATGAAAATATTGACTACTCCAACGTGGTATCAGATCAATCTTGAAACACAAATCCATTTCTCTCTTGAATTTGTGAGAGTTGTGAGCATCAAGTTTCAAATGGTGCATTTTAGAACAAAATTGATGTCACGGTTGTGCTCGGGAGGGCTAAGAGATGACTTTTGATATATAACACTTAGGTATTCAAAGAAAAAAATGAGTTATTTGGAGCCAACCATGGAGGATCATATGGAAAGCCATACAACCATACAATAATAGTGTCATCCTACATCAACAAGTTTCCTCAAAATCCATGCCTCAATTTTTGTGCAAATATCTTAGTTTGCATGTTGTCTTGACTTTTGTGCAATAATTTTTAAATTTTTTTTTTATGTTTATACACAAGTACAAGAATGCGTAGGGATGACATCAATAGTCAGCCTACACAATTCCTTGCTAACATCATCATTGTGCAGTCAAAGCCACATGTGCCTAGTTTGAGTGGTTTTCAACTTTTCAAGCAGTTTAAAAAAAAGAAAGTGGTATTGGACTACTCTGGTTGTGAAGAATATTCCAATGGAATTTTGGAATATTCCATTACTAATGTTAGCATAATGTCATCATTTTTCAACCCCCAAATTTCCCCTTCACTGTTGGCCTATTTCAATTTTTGGCTCAAATTCAAGAGCCTTGTTCTCGGGCATACAAATGTATTTTTGAGTTTTTTTTTCATTTTACATATTTTTTCATCCTCTATTCAATGGTATGATTATTTTTACAGTATGAGGTAAGGATTTAAAAAAAAAAAATAGATTATTAGAGGACACATTCAATATTTCCCTTTTTTAGAACTTCAAAAGGCTCATTTGGGCTCATACACACTTCTTTTTGTGTCCCTTTTTTTTTAACCTGCATGACTTATTCAGATAGATATGCAATGGTGGTATTATTTTTTCATTAATGTATTCCAAAATTTTAAATTCTAAGGATGCCTCTTTTGATGTTTTGTAGATCAAATCCACTTTGTGGAATCCTTAATGCACTAAAATAAAGTGTCATATCATTGTATCATTTAAGGGGGGTCATGCTTTGAATAATGGGGGCTTTCATTTTTTTTCACTTTCTTGAGGTTTGAAAGGCATACTTGATAGATGTATTCATTGTCCACCTCATGAAATAAACTTGTAAGAACTCAAAACAACAAATAAGTATATAAATGCACTCATATAAAGTGCCACAACAATTAAATATTTTCCTTAAGGAGGGAATTTTGTACTTACACTAAATTATAAAGTGTAATGGGTAGTTGTGTAGTGCCTTCATTTCTCACCACAACAATAGATCCTCGTTATTCTTGCTTCATGTGTGTGTACCTTAATGCACACCCTTTTTCAATTTTGTATACATCTTTTTGGACTTGATGATGGATCTACATTCTTGTGCACACGTTTGTGCTTGATTTCAGTTGGCCTACCAATACCACTTCCTCATCAACATTAAGGGGGAATTATCACAATTTTATGCTAATGCTTCCTTATTTTCAATGGAGTAGTGGAGGAACCTCATTGGAGACGAATGGACTTCACAAATTTCTAGAGGGTCACATAGACCTACTTTTTAAATCTCTCCTATGGGGGGGTTATTTCAGTGGATCATATTTTGTGAGATTCTAGTACTTATGTAAAGCACCTTGATGCAAATTTTAGTGGTGTAATATAAACTTCATGCATGCAAATTTGTTAATCATACTCCAAAATCATAGTATTATTATAGTGCCCCTCTGCATTTCATCCTAATAGCATTGTTCGTCTCTTTTGTCACGGTATTGCTCACCGTTTCACCTATGTGACTTGGTACTATTTGGTATGTTATGCATTTGATTTAATTTGGGTTGGCTAGTATGTCAATGAATTATTGCATTAAAATTAAATATTATTGAAAATAAATGACATTGTGATAATTAAAGATAAAATAATATTGATGTTTTAATTGATTTAAATAAATTAAAATTTATGATTTGAAAAAGAAATATTTAAATATATATATTAATTATTGAATTATGTAAGCAAATTAAAGGAAAGATTAAAACTAATCAATTAAGTAAATTAAAGAGAGTGCACGTTAAATGCAAGAAGTTTTGGTTAGCAGTTACACTCATTGAAAAGGAAGCATAGTGGAGAAGATAGGGAGGCGCATGATGAGCGCATGCAAAAAGGTGGAGATCCTCCTCTAACTGTAAGAGTCTATTTTTAGAAGATGAAAACTTCTAGTGGAATCCTCCTGACAACATGGGAGGAGATCGGTAATGTCATTCAAGGAGATTTTCTTAACCACTGAGCAAAAAATAAAAAGAAGAAGATCAATGTCTCACTTATGCTGCAGAGGATGATATTCATTTTGAAAATGGTAGTCAATTTCCGCTATGCAGCACGATGAGGAGCTCACACCCACTTGCCAACAACAGATATACGATTATTCGGGAACATGAAGGAATTCTCTATTTGTACAGTGCGGTAGATTTTGATTAATCTTTGGCCTGGGAGGAATCTGCTAGGAGGAGACCCTTTTGTTAAGAGGCATCTTGCGATATAGAGAGGTAAGGGTTCTTTTTACTCTGCATCTAATTTTCTCTCATACATACTCCCTTCGAAATCATTGACCTGGCAACTGGGTTGCCGATCATCCTTACAATTTTATTAACTGAGAGGGATTACTACATTAGTGTCAACTCTAAGGAACGAAAACACAAATAGCTCTGTGCATAAAACATAAAGCCTATAGAACTTCAGAAAACCTCTTGCACTCTCAATAGTTGATTCGTGCTTGCTAATACAAGCTATGCAACTTAGAGGTTTCCACGTCTGACTGCTAGACTCATCTCTACTTCTGACTCCAAAAGATCTTGTGTCATTAGCGTGATGTTTTCGTTTCCCTTTTTACATGCATATGAACAAAAAATCACTATATCTTCTCAGCCGCCTCAATCTCCCTTGTTGGCCTATTTGAAGTCATTGGGTACAGATAAACAAAAGTATTTTTTTAGGATGCTTTGAAGTTTTTGCTAAGTTTAACTGAACCCTTATTATTGGTTTTAACCGAAAGGAGATAGCCATCAATTGGTGACAATAAGAAGTTTTGAACCTGATCTGAGAGTACATTAAGCACTTGGGGAAAATACGCTGAATGTTCAGATAGGAGACTTGATTTTTGTCACTCGGATTCAAGGAACCATAGTTTACATCCTTATGCTTTAACTGATCAACCTTATGCAATACATGTAAAACTTATACTTGCATATAGTCTGCCGCAATCTTAAGGCCAACTCGATCGATATATATATATATATATATGTGTGTGTGTGTGTATGTATATATACCCTTGGTTAGAATGACTTGATATGAAGTTGTACGATGCTTGAAGTCAAGTATTCTGCAGTGGATTCGATCCCATTTCTATTGTTTGCATGGGTTTTGGTATTGTGTTTGTTGATTAGTGTGATTCACGGCTCTTTCAGTGCTTGGAAGCCATTGTTATATGCTATACTCAGCTTGTAAACTATGGTAAACCCTTAATGAAGGCTCCTTTGCTTTGAGGCTTTCTAACAAACATTTTGCACGCGTTGTTCAAGCTTCCATTTTGGTACAGCGAGGGTGCTGGAAGTCGTGGCTCTTGGTTTACATCTACCGATTGCATTTGCACGAGAGGATAGAGCTTCTAAATCTTTTCAAGAATAAACTCTTTTGAGCATAGCTTGCAATCTAGGCAAATTCAGAAACCCACGAATAAATGAGGCAATCTTCCAAACAGTTCACTCATCTTGTTTGTGCTTCCACATTTCCATCAGCGTGCAACAGAGCACTTGTAGCCACCGCATATATATTATATGTATTCCCTGCTATTATGATTTGATGGGTGTTCCTTCATTACCTCTGGTTACCTAATACTTCACGTATTATTAATGAAACCCTTTTTATTTTAGAAATCTCACAAGAACGTTGTCCGTATTTAAAATGATGAAAATGGATCACATCTCTTAGAACAATTTCTCTTGCAACAATCTGGATATGAATTTAGTTTTGCGCTATATTTTCTTAACTGGAAGTTTTGAATCTGGAAACTTATGGATGCTCTCATTCGCTAAGCCAAAGCAAAGCTTTTGATTCCACAACAAACATCCTGCAAATAAACACAACTTTATGCATTGCTTGGAACATAAAATTATCCATGAAAATGGTCCAATCTATTATCCTTCCCAATCATGTCACCGATCCATTCTAGACCTTACCAATCCTTTAGCAATTAACTTTTATTGCACATGCCAAGAGGCTCCTTCCCGTTCATGCACCCTGCTAAAATATTATTTATGGCTCTATCAGTAATGATTTGTATTGCCCTTTCCAACCTTCTCAATTATTTGTCTGAAGAGATCCACCCTATATGCAACATCCTTTGCGTGATCTTTACGTGTGGCTTGATTTGATGTCGTTGGGGAGGGCAGGGGAATGTCGACGATAGGTCTTAGAACATAATCAGTCCACTCATTGTAAATGATAAACAATAGAAATTCTCAAGTCCTCCCAACTCTCTTATGCATCTTGTAGTTTCACCTCCTGTGTCGGCTTAAACCCTCAATTTGAATCTTCTTGGTATAAATTAAAATGAAATTCCTCCATCTTGCTGACCGGTAACACTCTTGACGGTGACTGCACGATATGGAACCAAAAAGAGATTGGTATGTGTGAACCATTGAATTCACCCAGTCACTTATGCTAAGCATCCTTTAGAAATTGACATAGCAATCTTTTAATGGTATTGAAATCGGCATAACATTCCTTAGAATTTGGCTTTGGACATATGCAAGTCGGTCTGCTTAACCTTTCTTACTAGCGAATTGGATCCTTTTAAGAGGGTACTTATTAAGCTTTTGACTGTTTGATATACTAGAATAACATTTGGGACGTGAGTGGTGACGCTAGTACTTTGTGAGTTGGTAAATTATCATAGAAATCTATACTTGTTTAGGTTTTAACTTAGGAGTTGGAATTAAAGTGCACATTAATCAAATCATCATACTTTCAATTTATTGTTATAGTTTGAATGTTCATCACCTCTAGAGATGATATTATGAATACTAGTGTCTAAAATTTTCAACTTAACTCTTATACTTTGTACTACCCAGTCTTATTATATGTACTATGATACATAACAAGTCTCCTTGCATTTGAAAAATGTTCCTTCTATATCTTATTTGAATAGAAAGGATAAGAAGTTATTATTTTGTTACGTACCATTTATTTTACCATGATTAGGAATGGAATTAGAGAAATGGAATTATTAGTATATATAAATATAATTTTTTCCCTTGTAAATACAAATGTTTATATTGGTATAAGAAAATTGGAAATATTAAATACTAAGAAGGATGAAGTATTATGTATTTGAGTAATTATAGAAATTAGCTTAAGAGAAGGAATTGGAGGAGCTTGTTTTAAATGATGAATATTCCACTCTTATATTGAAACAGTTGCTATGTGGATACTTTACTAAATAGATGTTTGAGTTCAAGATATCGTGCTATTTGTGGAAATGTAATAGCAAAGAAAGTTGACATATTTATAATCAAAGTAATGCAAGTTATAGTGTATGGAAAGAGAATACCTTTGGATTCGATGATTAATTAGTATCATGATTCTACTTCTCTTTTATTATTTTGAATTGTTTATGAGAACAAGTGAATGATTGCTGAATTGGAGTGTATTGTAGGATTTTGTATCTTTGTTTACACCATCTTGTGAAGTAATGGTTAGGAGTTTTCTATTTGGTGGAGTTTATGATTATTCATGTTGAGTTGGAAGATCTTTTGGGTTTTGTTTTGATTTGTATTATAGTTGGAACTTTAATACTTGGGTTTTGTTTTGATTTGGTGAAAGTTTGATGGATATATCGTGGTAGGGTTTCATGAGAGGAGAAAATAGAGGTCTCCATTGGATGTCTGATTTTTTTTGCATGAAAATTGATTATGTTAGCTTTGGCTAAGTCTGAAGATTTCGTTGAAATGTTGCCACTCACTATTTTTATACTTGTTGACTCGTTAATTGTGGTTAGACTATAGTCTTTTGAGATCTGGTTGATGTTGCCATCTCGATGGGGGAAACTACTATGTTAATGATTGAGTCTTCCAGAGGTTAGAGGGGTATGGTTTTACTTGCAAGATTTGGTATGGGATCGGTGACCTAGGAGGATCCGCCTTGGACAACCCATAACAAGCTTGAAGTATTCATTTGAATTTTGTGATGTTTCACCTAAAAGCGGATGGTTTTATGATTCTGTTACTTTGATGATGGTTGATGTTACACTTGGTTTAGTTTATGTGGTTTGAGCTTTGCACATGAATGGGGTTTTCGTTACTCTAAAGTTCTAGTGTGAGATGGTGTATGCCTCATTTGGTGTTGTTATTTTGTTGGATTTGGTTCCTTGTACAAGTTGGCTTGCCATTTGTGATATTGAGTTATTTTTGTTAGTTGGGGGAGTGGCTTCCAATGGGGGGTGACACACAAAGGGGTGCCTGGATAACCCATGTGGAAGTTGTGTAAACAAGTGATAACTCAATTAATTAAATTAAGGGAGGTTCGGGAGTATCCACACATTAATTTAGATAATGTTGCCTCACTCATGGGCCCAAGTGCTCATTTAGGCTTGGAATGGAAAAATCAACTGCCTCATCTCCACAAGAGGTATGCTTATTCTGCATAAGTTGGCATGAGGGGCTGGAGATCGGTAGAGGCTACCAGGATAACCTAGGATGGGGGATAGGGCCTAGGAATTATACTTGGATAACCTATGACCAATTATGTGATGACACTCCATCCTTTAACAACCTTGTATGCTTTTGTACCCCTCTTATTATTCTTGAGCCTCTGGAAGTGGATGTTGTCATGTTTATGTTGATGCTTTATTATGTTTTCTTATGTTGGTTACATTTTGTGTTGTTTATTCTTGTGCTGGAGGTTACCTTATGTGATTGTTGATCTTGTTGTGAAGTCTTGTAATCCTTGTTTCATTTGATGGTTTTGTTGGGAGTCCTTCTTGTCATATCCTAGAACGAGGGGTGGGCCTTTGGGTCCACATGGTTGGGTGGAACGTGCTATGCACCCCATTGGGTCCCTAGTTGAGATCGAGTTGTACCAGTTTTAGTGACTCCTAAGTTGTACCAGAGTTGGATCAGACTTGTAGCTTTGTAATCCTTCAGTTCATTTGTATCATTCTGTGATATTGTACTATTCCCAATCATGTCGGAAAGCGACATTGTAATAATGTAATCCTTGAGTAATGTATCTTCATGTTATTAATGTATTTTCCTTGTTCATGTTACCTTATGGTTAATGGTATATGTTACCTTTCATGTGATGTAATGATGTTGATGTGAAAAGTAATGGAGTCATGTAACCCCAAGGGATTTATTATATGTTGTTCATGTATAGTTTCATTTCATGTGATATATGATTTTTATGATACATGTTAGTTATTTCAAAAAAATTATGCCTTAAATGTGTGATGTATTAGTTTCCTTTGGGGTTGTGTGACGGGGCATTACAATTATCGACATCTTTAACTTCACAGAGTTTGATTTCCTTTGTGTCATCTATGTATTCATCGTTGAGTAGTGTTCTATATGTTCACTCATGTTGTGTTTTTTATCTCTTATGTTGATCTACAATTTTTTGGAGGTTCATTTATTCTAGCATGATGCATGAGCATCCAAGGTGTAAGTGTAATCTTGCATCAACCAAAAATATTTGTGTTGTTTCTTTTCAATAAGGGCTAAATTGGTTTGAGTTTGCTGAGTATGGAGTCTATAGGAGTTCAGGCTTTAGGACTCAAAGTTATCTCCTATCACAGGTGCCAAGGAGATTGTCAAGTTCGGGTGTTGCACTTTAGTTTTAAGGCTTGCACCTTAACTTAATTTCTAACAAATGTAAGATGCATGGTGAAACTCCACACCTCGACGTTCAAAAGGGAAAAAGTTAGCACAAGAAACATTTCAAGAATTGCGAGTCAGAGCTTTGGCTTGCATCTTACCAGATGATGGGTATGAAGTAAGGAGTATGCGAGAAAGTTGAACCTTGATTCTTGAAAAGGTGTCAATGTTCACAAATTGGTAGGAAGGCTTATGCCTTACCATAAAGTTTGGTCTACGGTATGATGGTATAAAAACCACAATCTTGTGATAGTTCGTGAGGGGGTCTATGGTATAGTGGTAACCCATGACACCGCAATGGTCATTTGGATGGATTGTGGTGGGGTGGTATCATGCAGTATGGTGTTAACTAGCAAAGTGATGAAGGTTAAGTGCAACACCGCAACTATTTAAGTTGGTGTCAGCAGTATTGTGGTAAAGAATGACATGTACATAATAGATGGGAAAGGACAATCAAAGGTGGTGGTACATGTTTCATTGTGATTCGTTGATTTCACATCTCTATTGTGAATCAATGCGATTTTTGGTTAGCAATTTTAAAAGATGATTAAAGGTGATTGGAAACCCTAAAGTGATTGGCATTGATCTAATGATGAAACATGAGTTTGAAGGAAATTTTCATGGCGTGAACGCATAGGTTTATGGAACGATGTTCATTGGACGAGCGTGGTGGTACTAAGGCAACAATGTGGGGAAAGAATGTCGATAAGATAAACCAACCAGAAGGAGTAGAAGGAGTAGAAGGCAATGGAATAGGATGTGGGTTATGAGATCACGGAGAAGAGTTTGAAGGCCCCAATCTGCATATTTGACTGATGTTTTTGTAATCAAAGCCCATGTAATGTTGTAATTTTATTTTCCATTCTAGTAATAATCAAATATATTTATTTTCTTATTACATATGGGTTGTGCTATCTTTGTTATTGTTGTGAGGTTGAGATAGTAAGGGGAGTAACCTTCATCAAGTGGTATCAAAGTAGGTTGTCTTGAATTTGTAAATAGAGTGCCAAAGGGAGGTAGTTTGTAGCAGGACTTGCAAGTGTGGGTTGAGATCAAAATTCCTCCTAGACTTTCCTAGCATGGTAGAGGTCGAGGCAGAGGCAGTGGAGGAAGAGATCCTCCTAGAGATGAAATTAGAGCCCTCAGAAGGTAGTTGGAAACCTTATAGGAAGAGGTTCGTAGGAGAGAAGTGCATTGACAAAGGGATGATAATGAAGATGAAACTGAAGAGGAAGTGGAAGAGGAAGAACATGATCAAATGGATTTTGGAGAAATTAGATTGTTGAGAGAGATATCAAACATTGGGAAGAGACCCAATATGGAGGTCTTGAATTTTTGTGGAAGTCTAAATCTTGAAGAGTTGATAAATTGGATCAACGATATGGAGGAATTTTTTGAGTTTGAGGGAATTGAAGACCCTCACCGAGTGAGGTTTACAAAGAAAAACTTAAAGGGTCATGCAAGCATATGGTGGAAAGAGACCCAGCTTGAAAGAGGAAGACAAGGGAAAGAGAAAATTTCCAAATGGGATAAATGGTGGCTAAGATGAAAAGGTAATTTATTACTATAGATTATGAGTTGGAGCTTCTCAAGAAGATGCATAGTCTAAGACAAGGAATGAGGATGGTGAAAGAATACATGGAAGAATTTCACAAGGTCCTAATTCAGATAGGACATTCTGAATCAAATAAGGAGAAAGTAGCTCATTATATTAATGGGCTAAAACCTAGCATACAAGAAGAATTGGCATTGATAGATTGGCCAACATTGAGGATGCTTATCAATTTTCATTAAAAGTTGAAGAACGACTAAAAAAAGATTTGAAGGTAAGAAAAGAGGTGGAGGTCATGGTGGAAGAGCTGGTAGACAGTCATATGGAGGCCAAATTGAGGATCAAAAGAAGGGCGAAGGATCCGTTACCAACCAACACCACAAATGAGATAACTCATATCACCCTCATGATCAAAATAATGGAGATCAAAGAGGTAGAGGAAGATCTGGGCAAGGACCAAGAAGAGGAGGCTTCTATGGAACCTGTTTTCAATGTAGAAGGACATAGAGCCTTTGAGTGTCCTCAACATCAAGGAAGGACAAACAAAAGATCGAAAGGTAATGCTCAAGTTTCCCATGTAGATGAAGATGCTTAGTCTTCACATTGTGAAGATGTTGAAAGGGGTGAGTCCCTTGTTGTCAAAAGAGCCTTGCTAAATGAGGAGAAGGTACCAGACCAAAGAAAGAACCTATTTCACAATTGATGTAAGTGTGAAGGTAAATTTTGTAATGTTATCATTGATGGAGGTAGTACAAATAATCTTGTGTCAGAGGAAATGGTCACTAAGTTACAGTTGGAAAGGAGAATGCATCCAAATCCATATCAGATTGCATGGTTGCAAAAGGACCAAAGGGCTTTGGTCAATGGGAAATGTTTGATAAAGTTTAAGATTGGTAATTATAAGGATGAGGTTTTGTGTGATATCATACCTATGGATTTTTGTCACATGTTGTTAGGTAGATCATGGCAGTTTGATTGGTGACTAGTGCATGATGGGCATGCTAACACTTATTCATTGACAAAGGATGGTGTTCGACATAAGTTAAAACTCCTGAAGGAGGTAGAAGAAAATGTATGCAATAATGCAAGAATTTTCTTAGTTGATGGAAGAGAGTTCCTAGGAGGTATGAGACATGAGCATATGTGCTTTGCATTAATCCCTAGAGCTGAAAAAGAAGACAATAGTGAGGTACTTGTAGAGGTTCAATAGTTGTTGAATGAGTTTGAGGGTATTGTTTCTGATAACATACTTGAAGGATTTCCTCTAGTAAGGAAGATCAACCATTAGATGGAATCGATTCATGGAGCTAGTTTTCCAAATAAGGAAGCCCATCAAATGACTACAGTAGAAAATGAAGAGTTGAATAGACAAGTGCAAGAGTTGTTGCAAAAAGGATTGATTAGGGAGAGTTTGAGTCCATGTGCAGTACCTACAGTATTAGCACCTAAGAAGGATGGCGAATGGAGGATGTGTATAGATTCTAGATCCATCAACAAGATCACTATCAAGTATAGGTTTCCCTTGTCGAGGATGGATGACATCATAAATTGTTTGAGTGGAGCTGAGTACTTCATGAAGAGAGATATGAAGAGTGGTTACCACCAGATTTGAATTAGAGAAGGAGATGAATGGAAGAAAACCTTCAAAACCAAAGAAGGTTTGTACAAGTGGTTAGTCATGCATTTTAGGCTAACCAATGTACCAAGCACACTCATGCGGCTCATGAATGAGGTATTGAAAGAATTTATGGGTAAATTTGTTATTGTTTATTTGGATGGTATTTTAATTTTCAGCAAGACATTGGAGGAGCACTTGATGCATATTAGGAAAGTTTTTGAGAAGTTGAGAGAGGAGAAGTTGTTAGTCAATTTGAAGAAGTGCAGTTTTGTGAAGAGAGAATTGGTGTACCTGGATTTGTTATATCAACATAGGGTCTTAAGATGGATCCAGAGAAGGCGAAAGCTATCATTGAATGGGCTACACCAAGGAGCGCTATAGAGGTGAGATCTTTTCATGGCTTAGCAAGTTTTTATAGAAAGTTTATCAAAGGATTTAGTAGTACTTGTGCACCTCTAAATGAAACAATGAGAGGGGATAGAAAAGAGTTTAAGTGGAATACATGAGCAACAAAGAGTTTTGAGATGTTAAAGAAGAAAGTTACGGAGCAACCTATTTTGGCACTTCTAGATTTCAACAAGGTATTTCAGGTAGATTGTGATGCCAGTGGCAACGCCATTGGAGCTATTTTGAGTCAAGAAGGTAAACCCATTGCCTATTTTAGTGAAAATTTGAATGATGCAAAGAAGAAATATTATGTTTATGATCAAGAATTTTATGCTATAGTCCAAGCTTTGAAGAAATCGAGACACTATTTTTTGCCAAAATAATTTGTTTTATTTACTAATCATTAGGCCTTACAATATTTAAATAGTCAAGGTAAGTTGAATCAAAGACATTTGAAATGGGTTTAATTTCTACAAAGTTATACATTTGTTTTGAATCATAGGAGTGGAAGATGTAACAGATTTGTGAATGGCTTAAGTAGGAGGAAAAATTTGGTAGTAGTAATGCAAATTGAAGTTGTTGGTTTCAATGAACTCAAGAGTTTGTAGCCTGAGGATCCTGATTTTGTGGAGGCTTGGAAAGCTTGCATGGATCCTATCACTTTGGATAGGATGAGATGGTTGGAATTTACAATCCAAGATGGTATGTTGTTTTGAAGGAATCAATTGTGCATTCCAAGGTGTTCTATGAGAGAGAACTTGATCAAGGAGAAATACAGTGGAGGATTAGCTGGAAACTTCGGTCGGGATAAGACCATTGCCATTGTTGGTGAAAATTACTATTGGTCGTAGTTGCAGTAGGATGTGAAGAATTTTGTATAGGGTTGCAGAGTATGTCAGATGGAAAAAGGAACAAGCCAAAATATTGGATTGTATCAGCCATTACTTGTACCTGAGAGGCCATGGGAGGACATTAGCATATATTTTTTTCTTGGATTACCAAGGACAAAGAGAGGGCATGATTCTATATTTGTGGTGGAGGAAATATTTTTGAAAATGAAACACTTAATTTTGTGTTATAAGACCAGTGATGTTGTTCATATTGCAAAGTTATTTTTTAGAGTGGTGGTGAGACTACATTGTCTACCCAAGTGCATAGTTTCAGACTGAGATACGAAGTTGGGTATTTCTAGAGGACTTTGTGGAAGAAGATGAAGACTAATTTAAAGTTTAGTTATGCACATCATCCATAGACAAATGGAAAAGCATGGGTGGTGAATAGGATTTTGGGTAACTTGTTGAGATGCTTAGTAGGGGACAAACCCAATTCCATAGGCAAAATTTTCTTACAACAATTATGTCTTCAAGAGCACTAGTAAATCACCATTCTAGATTGTGTATGGGAGTAGTCCTAGAACCACTTCTAAATTGAGAAAGATGGATAAGGGAGAGAAGAAGAGTGCCAAGGTTGAAGATTTTGTGGAACACTTGAAAAGTTTGCATGAAGAGGTGAAAAAACATATCAATAAGATGAATTCATAGTAGAAGGCTAAGGAAGATCAGAAAAGAAGGTATAAGGAGTTTTAGGTAGGTGATGAAGTCATGGTTCATTTGCGGAAGGAGAGGTTTCCAGTTGGCACATACAACAAGTTAAAGATGAAGAAGTTTGGGCCATGCAAGATCCTAAAGAAGCATGATTCAGGAAATGCTTATGAGGTAGAGTTGTCAAGTGAGATTCATGTTTCACCTGTGTTTAACATTTTTGATTTGAAAAAATATCATGAAGGGGATAAGGAGAATGAATTGAAAAAATCATAGTGGAGCATTCTAGCACCTACTACAGAAAATGAAGAGATAGAAGAAGTTTTGGATAGTTGTGTGGGTAGAAGCACAAGAAACAAGAAATATAGAGAGTACTTGGTGAAATGGAAAGGAAGGCCTATTGAAGATTCATCATGGTTTTTTGAGTCTAATATTAACTATCTTGGTTTCCCGAGCTAGCTCCTGAGAAGTGACAGGGTCACTTTTCAAATTACCCGGGTGTCTGATGCAAGAGCATTCAAGGTGTAAGAGCAATCTTGCATCAACCAAAAAGATATGTGTTGTTTCTTTTCAATAAGGGATGAATTGGATTTATTTTTCTGAGTATGGAGGTCTACAAGAGTTTGAGCTTTAGGATTAAAAGTTATCTCTTATCACTTGGCAAGGAGATTGTCAAGGTCGGGTGTTGCACTTCGATGTTAAGGCTTTCACCTTAACTTAATTGATAATATATCTAAGATGCATAGTGAAACTCCACACCACAAAATTTAAAAGGGAAGAATTTAGTGCATGAAACATTTCAGGCATTGTGAGTTAGAGCTTTGGCTTGCGTCCTACCAGATGATGGGTATGGAGTAAGGAACATGTGGGAAAGTCAAACCCCAATTTTTGAAAAGGTGTCAGTGTTTACGAATCGGTAGGAAGGATTATTCCTTACCATAAAGTTTTGTCTATGGTATGACAGTATAGAAACTGTAATCCCATGATATTCTGTGAGGGGGTCTACAATATAGTGGTAACCCGTGACACCACAATGGTCATTTGGATGGACTGCGGTGGGGCGGTATCATGCGATACGTTGATAACTAGCAAAGTGATGAAGGTTAAGTGCAAGTCTGTGACTATTCAAGTTGTTGTCAGTGGTATTGTGGTAAGGAATGACATGCATAGAACAAATGGAAAAAGGAAAATCAAAGGTGGCAACACGTGTTCCATTATGATCCATTGATTTCACATCTCCGTTGTGAATCAACGTGATTTTTGGTCAGTGATTTTAAAAGAGGATGAAAGGTAATTGGAAACCCTAAAGTGAATGGCGTCAATCTAACAATGAAGCACAGGTTTAGGGTACGATGTTCATTGGATGACCATGGTAGTACTGAGAAAAAAATGGGGGGAAAGAATGCCAATAAGATAAACTAAACAAAAGGAGTAGTAGAAGGTGGTAAAATAGGATGGGGGTTATGAGATCATGGAGTAGAGTTTGAAGGTCCCGGTCTGCATATTTAACCGATGTTTTTGTAATTAAAGCCTATGCAATGCTGTAATTTTCTTTTCCATTCCAATAATAATAATATACCTTTGTTTTCTTCCTGCATATGGGTTGTACTATCTGTGTTATTTCTGTGAGGTTGAGATGGTAAGGGGAGTACCCTTCATCTTAGCAAACACCATTTCATCTTGGTCAAAGTTCATAGCTTCAATATGCTTCAATTCTTCATCATCATGTTCCTATCTTCATGGGACATCTTTTCACGAGGTCTTATCCTTCTCTTTCTCCCTTTTGGAGAGTAGTTTTATTCCCATTGGGTTTTCTTTTTTTCTCTGTTTGTAAGAGATCACTATTGCACATGTGAGTGCCCTATGAGGCCTTGTTGTGGGGATTCATCTTTTCAGTGTTTAGCTTACTCCTTAAATATCACTTAAGGGGGGGGTTGTTAGTGTGAAAAGAGGTATTATCAAACTAGTTAGCTTTTAGTCTACTTAGTAGAGTCCTATTCACACCGCACTTAAGCTCACTTAGAGGTTATCTAGACTTTTTCCTCATCTCATGTAGACTCACCAAGTGTCCTGACACTTGTCCATAGAGTCTTACACTTGTTTCATACTTGGAGCCCTGTAGTCAGAGTTTCACTCCTACCTTCTCACATCTTCTTGCTTGTCTTTATAAGCAAGGAACATTTGTACATTTTACATCACATCACATTCTTATGATATTTTTTCATTTTGTATATTGCTCATTTGTGGATTGATTTGAGTTTGCAAGTGTATCTTGGCTACTCCAACACTTAATACTTCAAATAATAATCAAGATTACAAAGTAACCATACTTCTTATATTTCCCTTATATGAAAGCATAATTAATTTTCTTATTATTTCAAAAAAAACCTTCTTACTGAACATTTCCAAAGGGTTTGAATGATATTGCATACATGTTTATCGAAACCAAAATACCATTTTTCACCCAAAATTGAGCTCTACCCCTTTTTCTTCCTTCACCTACTCTTTTCCTCCCTTCCCTTCTAATTTATCATCTTCTTAATGCCCATCTTCTCTACCATCAACTCCCCATAACTTCACCTTCCTTCATTTGATCCTTATTAAGAGGAATTGAAGTCTAGTTATTATTAGTTTTTTTCACTTTGAAGTGAAGTGCTTCAACACAAATGCTCATTAATGCATGCAATCCTTTCCTTCAATTTCAAAGAAGTCATTTGAGATTTCTAAGTTCTCTTTTTTTTAAATATATATATAGAGAGAGATGTGCATATTTTTACATATGTAAATTATCAATTATCTGTTTTTAATTATAAATGGATAAGCATAAGAATAAGGATTTGTTACCGAACTCTTATTTCTACTAGGTCAAACATAGAATTCAAAATTTAAGCACTTATATGATAAGAATAAGCTACCTTCCAACTTTTAAATTTAACCAACATAATGATGATGAAACATACGAAACATCAATTAAAATCATTAGAGAAGACAATAAGACAAAAACACAAAATGATTATCTATCACAACACTTTTTATAACAACTATATTTTATCTTTTGGCCAACACTTTGTATAACTATATTCTATCCTTTTTCCTATCATTTCATTATGCTCAATCACTTTCACCATAAGAAAAGGATTTCTTTTCCCTATTATCTTTTGGCTTCCGTAGATTTTGGCCTCAAGGACCATAAGAAGAACCCAAAGAACCCTGTTTTGAATGTGGGGCTTATCTTTTTAATCTATGATTATGCTAAAGCCTTTGAAGTGGTCAAGCCAATTGCTACCCCTAAGGGTAAGCAAAAGAAGCTGGAGGAAGAATATGATATGGTCTCTGAGGAGGAGCAGGCTAGCAAGAAGGGAAAGAAGAGGAAGCTCATCCTTGATAAGGAGTCAGAATCTAAGGAGGATGTTGATTATGTTCCAGAATCTCTTGCTACCATGGAAGAGGAAACCCCTATTTCTGGGAATTTTAAAAAAGGGGAGTTGAACCCTCACAAGGGTTATGAAACCTGCAGTGAAGAGCTGGGTGCTGATATGTCAATGAGTTGCATGAAGGAGCAGAATGAAGTGGCTGGTGAGGTCTCTTTGCCTCCCCCTATTCTGGGGTTGAAGCAGAAAAAAGAGATGGAGATGGGAAGCAATAGGAAACTGGTTGTTAAGTCTGCAAGCCAACTGTTGGAGATGAAATCTCCTCTTAAGATTATGTGTGGACTTGGTGCTATGGATTCTCTGATTGGGGTTCCAATCTTGATGATGGAAAGGAAGGATGTGGTTGAGGTGGGATAGGGTGTTGAGGATTCTCCTACTGTGAACCCGAATATGCAAAAGAAAAGAAAGGCGGTTGTTGTGGGAATTGTAGAGTCTATTCGAAAAACCCAAACTCCAATAACTGTTGGGAAGGGGAATGATGTCTCTACCAATCAAGATAAGGTAAAATCCTCTCATGAGGAGGATGCTTTGGGTAAGGAGTCTTCAACATTGAGAAGGAAAATATTTTTGATGTTTTGGGAACTACTAGAGAGGGTTCCATTGTTTTTAATAAGTTATTTAAGTGGTTGTTCCACGAACTGAATATGACCAACGTGAAATTTCATGGTATGTTTCAGAGTAAAGATGTTGAGTCTCCAGGCCATAATGAAATTGATAATCTTATGAATTCTCTAAAAATTGTGGCGGATGAAATGGTTATTATGAAGCAGAATCTTGAAGGTAGGATTTTTTCCCTTGAAACTCATTTGGAGAAGCTTTTTGCTAACATGGAAAAGGGTGGGGAGGTGGAAAAATATGGGGTTTTTTTTTATTCTGTTAGTATTTCCTCTCCTTTTGATACCAGTGCCAAAAAATGCAAGGGGACTATTCAGTCTGGTGAGATTGGTGTTGCTGGCAACTTACTGGAGGGAGAGGTGTTTGGTGATAAGGGTGATGAAGTGAATAATTTTTTGATTACCAAGGTAAATGTGGGTGGGCTTGGGGCCAGGACCCGTAACAAGGCCAAAGCTTTGGCTGGTGCGCTTGTGAAAGAAATTTCTGATGCCTTTGATGATGGGTGGAAGGATGTAGCGTGTCATGTAGAGGCTGCGGATATACTGAAGAATATGTAATGTTGATGGTAGTGTTCCTCCTTTTTGGCTGATTTTTTGCTATGGGTATGCTACGTTTGGGCTGATTTATACTTACTATAGTTATCTTTTGTTTCAACTACCTTTTTTGTGAAGGATTTTGGGCCCCTTCAAAACCTGGCATCATTTACCTCTAATAAAAAACAACTATATTCTATCTTTATGAAAAAATTATAACAAAAAGTTAAAAATTTCATACTTTCATTAGGGAAATGAATAATTCATAGAAATTTTCACAATCCTACAATACTAAAGACAACTTAGAAGAATGAAGAATTCAAACAAAAACTCGTAATGAAGAAATCATGCAGTATATGGTGTGTGTGAGAGAGAGAGTTCTCAAATTTTAAGGTGATCTTGATTCTCTTTCTCTCTAGTGATACTCTCCCTCTTAATCTTGGAGGAGTACAAAAATTCTCCTACATCCACCTCATCAAGTCAAAAAAGTAGTTAGTCTAATAATATACAAAAGCATCAACATAAGCCATTAAATATAAAATTTAATATTCCTTCTCATTTCTATGAAACCCATCTTCATATTGACATTAATTAAACTATATATATCCATATGATATAATACTAATTGTTCACATATCCTAATTCTTCAAAACTCGAGTTCTTAGGTTCATAATAAAAATATAAAATAAAATAGCATAGTCTAGAGGGTTCCAAAAATGAGATGTGACATTTGTTCTTGCAAAATGGGGTAGAATAATAAGAAATGAAACATGTCCAACCAATATGTTTCCAAGGCCAAGACTTATAGTTTCCATGATGCAAGAAATGTAATGATTGAATGATGCTTATGAAATCAACAACTGAAACTTACATGAGGAGGGGGTTATGGTACAAGCACTCTAATTTTGGTTGCTATAAAAATCATGTATTCCAAGCATGTCAAGTTCATAAAATTAAAGAGTACATCCCAAGTAGATGGAAGATAAGAGCTACTACTCTTCAAACTCAATCACATTTAGTGCATTTGGTTCATCAAAAGGAAGATCTTTATCAAAAGAAGTAGAAGGATATTTAGGTTTGCAGTCAACATGTGATGCATTATAAGTGTTATTTATTCTCTCCTATGGCTCCATAATTTTATTCACATACAACCCAATGTCAATGGAAATGGTATGGGATGGTTTACATAGAATTAATTCACTCCAACAAAAGGATGCAAAAGCATTCAATTCTTTAGTAAGAATGATTGTGAAACAAGGTGAAACAAGAGCGATTGCTCTACATGTTTCCTTCAATAAGTATTTTTTTGAGATGCAAAAAAAGTGACAATGAGTCCAAGGATAATAGTCAATCCATGTATTCATCAATAACTGTTAAATTCATAACACACCAATCATCATAGGGAGTAACATGACATCTTTTTGTATTCAAATTCAAAGACTCAAAGAAATAGTACAAACCATAAGGGGAATTTTACAAAATGATAACACTCTTGGATGTTGATATCATGATCAACCAGACTCTATTAGGGTGATCCCACAATAGTGTGTACCATTTTTTTTGGCCAAATAAGACATTAAAATAAACATTTTTAACTAGTTTTTTTACTTTATGTTACTTATAGTAGCTAAACCATTAAAAATTTGAAGATGATGTCTGGTGATTTCAAACATTTCATATGTAGATTTTTTTAATTAAAATTGTTTGTGAATTTTTTTATATAGACTTTAATAACTTAGTTTTATAGTTGATAGTATTTTTAAAAAGTGACATTTATTCCATTACAAAATTTTGTTATAAAAGGATAAAAACTTAAATTCTTGAACATAGGTTGGTCACATCAATATCTTCTACACACATTTTTTCTTAATTTTTTGTTGCATATTTTACTTATTATTAATTTTTTATGCACGAGATTAGTTAAAATTTATACATAGTTTTATTCTATAACACATAAATTTATTTGTCTATATTTAAACAAAAAAATGCTGAAACAAGAACAAGAGACCTTGATGTTTGGTGAAAAATCTATGTTTAGTAGAAAATATAAAATAAATATTGTAGACAATAGTTTAATTCTACTTCCACTATTACTCTATTATTAACATCATTCTTCAATATCTATTATCATTCTATCATTTTTACATTTATTGTCATTTTATTATCCATTTAATCCTTACTATCATTTTATTAAATTATTATTATTATTATTTAATGAAAATGAGCTAACTTCTCACATTTTTTTAAATAAATAAATCAAAATCCTAAAATATGCCTCATATTCTCACAATATCCATAAATGAAATAATTAAATCCTCAAATTCCACCTCATTTAATTAACTAATCAATTAAAATTAATTAATTCATTCAGCTAGACAATCAACTCATCCATGCAACCACTTAATGTAATCATGTACTTAGTCAACTCTTTCATGAACCAGCTCATTAATCCACTTAGTCCTCATGCAATCAATTATCTTCTCTTAACTCACCAATCAATTTAGTTAAATAAATAAATTAGCTTAGTCAACTCAAAATAAAAATTAAAAATAAAAATAAAATCATTTTCAACTCACCCATGATTTCCACCCATACTCATCACATTCATCAATCATGGATCAAACTCATGATCCAAGATTAAATCTAAACCATCCATCCCTATTTCTAAAAATATATAATTTTATCCTCAAATCCATCATTTTCATCAACAATCCTTAATGTATTATCATGGTATCAAATTCATAATCTAATGAACACTAATGTTATGGTATTGATACTAAGAGCATCCACATATTTGTATTGTCAAGAGCACATACATTTGATGCTCAATTAGAGGCTTGTGCATATTAGAATAGTGTGTTTTAAACATTATTACATCATTTTTTTTGTTTTATTGTAATTGAACATGTATTCACATATAATAATTGAATTAAATTTTCAAAAGTATACTTTTTGGAAAGCTTATTTCAAGGGCTACAATCTTACAAAATCTCATGCTCCACTACCTCAATTTGGTGGTCCAATCTAGACTTTGAAATATAAATTTCTTTAGAAAATTGTGTGACTAGAAAGCAAATTACATCTAAAGGGCCTTCAGTCAAAGGGTTTGAAGGTCCTTTCGTTAACTTAGAAAATATTACAATATGCATATGTAAATATCTTTGAATGAAGGTCATTTTGGTCAACTTAAAAGAATAAATAAAATTTTATTATCTGAATATCTTCAAATAAAGGTCATTTGATTGACTTAAAAATATTAAAATATTCCTATATAAATAGAAGATCGTAAATTACTTTATATATAAAAAATAATTTTGCTAGTATATTTCACAGTTTTTGAGTTTTTTGAAGGGAAGAATATTTTTAGCTCACATTTTGAGCATTTTTTTGAAAGGAAATTATAAAGAAAATATTATTGTGACGTATTTTTGCAGAGGAGAAGATGAGAAATAAAAGAACAAGAAAAAATATTGTGTATTTATATTCAAAATAAAAAATAAAAAATAAAATGAATAAAGGATGCAAAAATATTTCAAAGAGAAAGAAGGTGTGCATTTTTAAATTCTTATTTTAATTTAAATAGCAAATAGTTTAATTATGATATAAATTTTAGAGTTTATTGCATGAAGATCACACACAATTTTTAGCATAAAATAAAAGACATTAGATTACAATCAAATCCAATATTGTATTGATCAAGGAGAGATGGATGGGTATTGGTCAAATAAGAAAAAAATTGCATTGCATAGGCTTAAACCATTTCAACCTGATTGTGAAATATGTAGATCCAAGAAATATAATAGTGCATATTCAATTGAGACATAGAAAAAAGTCAAGAAACATTAAAATAGGACTTAGAGCACAAGTTTTAAAATAGAGTACTTCAACACTAACACAAAACACAATGCAAGAGATTTACACATAGGGCATTTGTAATATTTAAAGTGTAAACACAAAGAGATGACTAAGGAACATAAAATTGAACTAGGAGATAATCATAGATAATGAAAATTTAGAAGTGAAAATAAATATTCTTATATTGGTTATCAATAGGGTAGTAAATAGTAACAAACTATAATAAGGGCACGTGTATGCAAAATTAAAATCAAAGCACTCAAAGATTAAAGGTTAATTACTTATTTAAAGCTATACATGTGTACAAATCCATGATTATGTGTACCCCATTCTAACATCTTAAGCCTTTCATCTAAATATATATTCATTTAGAGTAACCAATACATATAATGAAGCATTAGGTAGAGGTAGTCAAAGAATCAAATGAATAGTACATCTCATCACACACTATGCATGCACTCCATTTGGTACCTACAAGATAACCTTGTATTCTTCCAACTTGTGGTTCAACTCTATAGTCTCTACTTATGTTGTTGGAGGAAATATGATATGTTTTTGTGCTACAAAGGAATTCATACATTTAGACCTCACCATTAAAACCATAAATTTATTAATGAAACTATCTAACTTCTTACATTATTAGTATTGATGAGTGACAACTTAGGTACTACCTTCAAATGTGATATAATTTATTATCAACATCTATGACAATATTTATTAGATTTTATTCATAAACTACAAGCCAATGGTAAATATATATTTTCCTACATAAAATATCACATATCTATTTAATGGATTGACATTGTAAAGATTATCTTTTTAAAAGGCTTGATGTTGTATACTAGATGACACTATTTAGTGAAATGTTTTTAAGATCCTAAACTAAACCATCCAATGAAGTATGGTTTTGGTTGAGGTGTAGGTGCTAAGTTTAATATTTTGAACTATTAGAAGAAATTAGATTATTTTTCTTCTATTAACAATAATGAAGTACACAAGTTGATAATTGATCCATATTGAAGAGGAATAACATTTCTACTTCCTCTATGTTTGCAAAGGAATTAGATATTTTTCCGTTCCCGCCATGACACTAGGTTTAGACTTCATTATTTCTTACCCTTGTCTTTTTCTACAATGCTAGTATTTTCTAACTCAAGTTGTTTAATTAGATTCTTTTGAGAACAACATTCTACATAAAATGAACATTAGATTTATGAACTAAACACTATTTGTCAATATTGTACTAATTCATTTGATTATTTTGTATAATTATTACTTATTTTATGGATGAAATTGAGAGTTATTTCCTAGCTTGAATTTGTATCTAAAGGGCTTACATTGGGGCTTGTTTTACGAATTATAATATTCTATTATTATCTTGAATTTAGCCTTTTCTTTGGATTTACAAGCTCTAATATTTAGATTCATTTAATTGAAGATACTTGTAAGGAATCCATATCTAATTGGATATGTGGTCTTCAATCTAACCTATAAGTTTCAAAATAATATTTTGATTTAAATTTTGAATACCTCTTTTGGATACCAAAATATAAAAAGTTTTTGTGTATTCTTGAAAAAATTGATCTCATCCCTAACACATTTGAGAAAACTTGATCTATTGGTAATCATAGTTTCCAAATATACAGAAAGTCTCTTTAAGGGTTACTACAAAACTATTCCAAATGTAGAACAAAAGTGTATCTAAGTCATCCTCATGTGTTGTTCAGTAGTTATTCTACCATTTCTTACATTGTTAATGATTTATTTATTCTAACTTATTACACATAAGAACTCATGAAAGAATTAAGACTATTGTAATATTATATAACCATTCTAACAATACACTAAATAGATAGATCGATTTGAATCTTTAATATGCTTAGGATGAGTATCTTTTATGCGTAGGTATTTGAGTGACATACAATTATTAGTGAATCGCTATTCACTAATAACATTCAACTCTTTCAATTTTTTTGTCACTTACAAAAATAGTATAGATTCTAAAGGATAGATAAGGTAAATGATGTTAGAAAAGTATTTTTTAATTTTATAGTGATGTAAGACTAAATCGAAAAACAATGTTATGTAAGCTTATATGAAAGATAATTAAAAAAATGTGATTTTTTTTAAATGAGTTTATTTGAAAAATAGTTTTTGGTTTATATAGTTAAAAAGGTCTTATATATTATAATTTATCTTTCATATGATACATGTAGAGGCTAAACATACAAAAATTGGAGTGAAAATCCAACCTAGATTAAATACTAGAGCAAAAGAGACCCAACCACACATAATTTATGTTAGGGAGGAGACCCAACCATATATTCTTGATGATGTCAAAGTTCGTAGATCATTTGATATTTCAGAAGGGTTAGAATCACTTCCATCTAGAGATACATATATGAATCTAATTAAAGAAGTTAAGAGAAAAATTCTAAGATAAATATAAATAATTTAGTCATAATTGACATGGAGAAGTTAAAATTCAATGTTTAACAACCTAGTTGAGTTATTGAGAGGTCATTGAATAGAACTTCAAAATAAATATTTAATAAACATTTTAAATATCATTATACAATTGGTGAAGTCCAATTATTATCAAGTATACTTACTCATAATGAGATGAATGAGACATTATAATTTTTGGGTGTAGATTTCACAAAAAAGAAGAAGAATAAAACACCTAGAAAAAGACATTCAAAATGTCATAAATTTTTTGAGTTCCATTGACGTAAGAGCATCCAAGGTGAATGGGCAATCTCCATAATCCAAAAAATATTTCAACTGATTTATTTTTTGGTTTGAATTTCATTTGAAAAAAATAATTTTGGATCTATGGTCTATAGAGATAAAACAGAACAACATTTTTGTCATTTCATTTGACAAAAATGTCATTTTCTAATGTACATTGTTAAGATTTGATTGTTCGTTGAAATGAACTTGAGTATTGATAATTACAATGAATTCAATTTCAATTCCTCATCTTATTGAGGCATGATCATTTCTATAGTTTCATTGCTAAATTTACTTATATTAAGTCAAGTTGATTGCTGGTTTATTATCTAGAAGAAATAAAAATAAATAAAATTTCATTTTCTAGTGTGGGAGTAGAATGAGAAGTGGCACCTATGGAAGAAAATAGGTAGCGATGGAGGAGTTAGGAAGGGGGAGTGTGGAAGAAAAGGGGGTCGCCCTTGAAGTGAATGGGAAAAACTCAAAGGAATACTACCACATAGCTTAGAAACAATGGAGTAAATGCTGGAGAAAATAAAAATGCCACGTAGTCATAGAGAAGAATGAGGGGGTGCGTAGGAGTAAGAATAAAGAAATATGGACAGGTAGAATAAATTTGGATGGATTAATAAGGAGCTAACATAGAGATTGAAATAAGGGAATAGAATTCAGGTTGAAGAGGGTACAAAAATGGAGAAATTAACAGAAAGATAAAAATTGAAAAGAAGTTGCAGGAAGGGGTCGAAGCATTCAGTGTTCAGAAATTGGGGATTTTGGATTGATGGTAGATAAATTTTTATCCATTTATATTCTTGTAGATGAAGGTTGAAATTCCTATTGGACAAGTTTTAAGAGCAATTGGAAGATGTTTGCATATTCAAAATAAATTCCAAAAAGTGGTATGTCAAGAGCTTTTTCTGCACTTATGTGTATGTTTAATAATTTGCATTTCGAGACTTTTTGTGTTTGTTCCTCTAAGAGTATTATTTTTCAATTGAATAGATAAGATATTGGTGTGGTTCTTGCATAGATCAACACTTTGATTCAGGGTCTTGATTTTTGACTTGCATCATCCATTAACAAAATCTTGTGATCTATCAATAATGTCAAATTCCATTACAAGTCTAAAAGTTTCAAGAAAGCATCAAATATTTCCACTTTCAAGAAAAATTGGTCTAAGATTAAAGATAATAACAAGATATGTGAAAAAGAGAGGTTTTGTATGACAAAAATATATAAGAAAATTGGGAATTAAAATATGTAGGATCCTCAATTTAGCAAAATAAGATGGTGTTATAAATTTGATCTTAAATTTTTGACATGATCATATTCTTCATTGATAAAATAGTAGAGATGTTCTCAAATATAGGATTTGATAAAAATGAATATGATTCACATAAATAACATTGGTTATACATAACACAAAGTGAGATATATGTTGCATTTTATGATGCCAATTTTCACATGAAGATCAACAAATAATATTTTAAATGTTAAGGTCATGATATGTGAATCCAAATAGTCATTGAAATCCGTTGTCATCTTCATATTGAATTTGATTTTTACTATCAGTTATTTTGAAATATCAAATAAGAAAATATTTGAAAAAATCACTTCCTAAATGAGCAAGTGAGTTCATAGCATTCATATTAAATATGATAAATTTTACAATGATATAGATGGTCTAATGAAATACATAAAAGGACTTTATGAAACATGAGAAAATTGGTAAAGTAAGCTCTGAGAAATGAAGACATTGAAATAACAAAGATGGTAAATTGTAAGAGGTAGAAAAATATATATAATTTTAAATAAAATTTTGGAAAGAAGTCTAAAGGTTATATGATATAATAAAAAAGGAACTATGTGTTGGAACATTTATGGGAAATATTCATAAATTGATAAAAGCATACATACAACATGTATTTATGTAAAGTGGTAAATAAAAGAGTTTTGTTACTTTCTCACCTAGAATAATCTTATTAGTAGTCAACTTTGTAGAGAATTTCTCTATTTCCCATCAAAATGATCTATTCAAATACAACATTATTATTTAGATTGGGTAACCATTATGGTGCATGTGTATTATTATCACGCACAATTAGAATTAGATGGTGTCGAGAGTACATGTGTAGAATGAGTCATTAAGAAAAAAATATTACCAATGATAGAGCATGACACATAATTTGTACTCTATAACTTTAACCAAAAATAAGACTTGGTAATAATGACTGTGAAAATTGAGAAATATCAAATGGGTGTGCATCACAATTTAAATCATTAGGAGAGTTTTTTGTAATTTGTAGATGTAGTATAGAAAATCGTACTCTCTTCTTGGAGAAGGTACAATTTCACACTTACTTTGGACCTGTCTTAGTAGGTATCTTGCATTAAATACCCTCTAAATCACCATTAATAGGCCCCTAAGACCCTTTATTTCAGATCTAAAGGCTTATTTCAACTAAAATCCCAACAAAATCAATAAAAGCATTAAATTTTTTAACAACCCATCATTGGCCCATCCTGAAAAACTAGGGTGGGACTCATATGCCACCTTGGGCATATGAGTCACCCTAGGTGGAACCCATATGCCACCTTGGGTGTATGAGTCCCGTGTGGCCCATTTTTAGGGTTTGAGTGGGAATTTCAAGTTTTTAATTCAAAATTTTGGTTGATGTTAGTGTTTGAGATCTAAATAATGATAAATTAGGTGTATTGCCTATATAAACAAGATTTCAAGTCATTATTTTAATCTAGAAGAGTAATTTCAAATCTAAGCATTCACAAGCACTCAAGCATTCTTTCACAAGAGCATTCAAGAGAAAATAGAAAGCAAAGTTGAAGTCTTGGAGCAACACAATTGTGTTTTTGTAGGTCTTCAAGATCACTTTCATTCAAGATCTAGCATTGTCAAGGGTTGATTATGGTTGCCTATGGTGAATCATGATTGATTCTAGGTTGGGGAGATGCAACTAGCCATCAAACCAAGCCTAATGACTTGTTTCCTAAGTGATTCCATCCTCCATTGTCACTCTACTTTAAGCCTAAGGAAGGTACATGCTTTATTATGAGTTGTAAAGGTGGTTAGACATCTCCTAAAGTGAGTCATTCATCTTCATGTTTAATTCATGCATCTCATTCTTGCACAATAGAATAGGGTTGCATTACATTTCAAATTTCCTAATCTTAGATGCACTTAAGATTAGGGTTTGTGTTCACATTTACTTCCAAGATCCATTTTTTAATCAAGGTTTAATTACCCAACTAGGGGTTTGACGGAGGCAAACCTCCCATAAGCAAAAACAACACTATATTTTGTTTTGCAGGTCTTTTTATAGGTTCAGATTCAAAAATCAGATTGGGAAGAAAGAGAAAAGATGGAGAGCAGATCTAGACTTTGAATTTCCAAAAAAGTAGGATGAGGCCCGTGTACTTTAAGTGGTGTATGAGTCAGATATAGAAAAAATTTCAAATTTGTGAAGATTCTGGTCCTACACTTTGCCAAAGCTTGTTTGGGACCAAAAACCTAATTTGGAAATTGTGTACTAGCATGGAATATAGGTCCTAGTGTGCCTAATCCTAGCATTTTAGCATTTCAAATCTTCATTCAAGCCTCTACAAATTTCTAGGTGCACTTCTTTGGTTTCTCAACTTTCTGTTATGTTTTGCATTCATTTCTAGGCCATTTAGTGAAGTTTTACATATCGTAGGTTTTATTTTGCATGTCATTTGTCTTTCCAATCCCTAACTTGGTGGTGAACCCCCTTTCAGTCCCTAATCACATCCTAGGACAACCTTTAGAAGATCTCTTTCCTTTATTCTATCCTTGGATTGAGATCTCTAGGGTTTCCTTGAGTGAAACTTGAAGGAAATAGGTCCTAACTCTAGCACGCTCCATCGTCTCATATCTCTAGGCCTCCAAGCACTCTGCACTGATTGCTTGTAAAAGGGTCGTGCTACTAGTGGTATCTATATCTTCTCAAATTTTTGCATGACATGGTCATAGTAGAAAGGTCATACTACATAATTGTGCCTCCCTAGTAAAAGTTTGTCCATTTGCATCCTCCTCAATTGTTGGGTCTCATCTAGCCACTATGGCATCAATTGATAAGGTCTCCACAAGATATCCCCCTGATCCAAGCGATCAAATTTGACTCTCCAGAACAAAAGATCTCCATATAACCATGCCCGTCTCAGTGGATAACTAAACACACATGGGTATCTAAGGGTGGATATCGAAGGGAACCCTATTGGTCTCATACATGTGATATGATCTAAACACCATACTTGTAGTAACACACAATGTACCATGCTATCCACCTCAAAATACATGAATCACCCTAGATCATAATATAAATGTGCAAGAATGTTGCGGCCCAAGGCATATACAATCTTGTGGTGCTCCATC
>VDFB02367115.1:179334-223826 GCA_007258455.2 Sequoia sempervirens
TGAGTTAAGAGATATCTCCGATGCCCATTAACTTCACCCATGTGACCATCTTTGAAGAAGCTTGAATTTTCAATTTTTGCAATAATGCCATTAAGTTCACCATGTGAAATTTTAAATTATGAACCAAAGAAATTCACTTGGGTTCCCATATTATTACTCTGCTTCCTTGGATTTTGATTTCTAGCCATTAGGCTCACATATTTAATTGTGTTGCAATTCTATCATGCTCAATTAGCTCATTCAAATGACGATGTGCTCATAAACTGCAAGTTTTGTTTGCAATTGAGACCACCTGATTATTGCACCCCATTTTTGCAAGGAAATCTACCATATTATTACCCTCACGATATGTATGAGTAATGTGATATGATTGTAACTTATCTATCAAAATTCATACCTTCTATAGAATATAATTTAGATTCCAACTCTAATTCCTCCTTTCTTTGCATGAATTTATAATAATCACATAATCCCCTTCTATATGTAATTTTGGAAAGCCAAGATTGATAGCGAGTTGTAGCCCCAACAACATTGCTTGAGCTTTTGTTGTATTATTTGTACCCTGAGGGAGTTGAAAGGATTTAGCCGCTACCATTGTACCAAATGAATCTCAAATGCAAACTCCGGCCCTTGAGATTCTTGGATTCCCTCTTGAAGCCCCATCAAAATTCAACTTATGAAAACCTTGAGAAGGTGGTTTCCATTTAATCAAGCTCCTATTTAACTTTGTATTTATGAACTTGTGTAGGCCACCCTTAAAAGGCAAGACTATATACTCCCAATTCTACAAAATGTTGCTATCCCAATTTGTGAAGATTGAATTAACATTCTTGCATTCTTAAACATATGCAGTAACAGATTCTAACACTATTTTCTCAATTTTCAAAACAGTACAGCTAACTAAAGAAACTTCTTTCCTAAAGATGTGCTTATTCTTCTCCCACCAAATGGACCAAACAACTATTGCAGGAATGGATATTCAAATACTGAAAAATAAAGATGTCTTATATAAGACCAAACAACTTTGGAATAATTCCCAAATAGTTTGTGGTAGCAGAAGATACAAATTCAATTTCTGTTTGATGAATTTCCAACAACTTTGTGCATATGGGAAATTTAAGAACAAACAATTGAAGTGTCTTCTAATACTTTGTTATATAAGACACAATTAAAAGGACCACCATCCCCAATTTTATTAGCCTGTCACTTGTCAAAACTCTTCCTTTTAGGACTAACCATGCAAATGTTCCTAATTTTGGGAGCACTCTATCATTCCAAAAAAAAGAGTAATGCTCTTTGAGATAGTAAATGATCAACATTATTAAATAAAGCATTGTACCCTTGCTTTACCGAATAACTTCCATTTTTTGTAGCAGTCCATATAACCCTATTTGGCTTGGTTGAAAAGAAGACCACTCTATCTTTTAACAAGTTTTGGATGAGAACCTAATGTGCAACTAGAACTGTAGTGCATGACAAATCTTTCTAGGATACCTTTCTTGTTAATAGGTATCTACCTCCACTACATTATATTTTAACTTTTTCCTTTCCTTGCATCTTGTAGTTCTTGAATATTCTAAAGTGGAGGGAAGCCATTCCATGAATCTGACCAAAAATTTACCTCCTCCCCATTATGGACTTCCCATGTTAAGTATGAATTGATGACTTTCCTACAAGAGATTAAAAAATTCCACATTGAGCTAGTTCCCTTCTGGTGGTTTTGAGATTGTAAATATTCTTGTTGGATTGTCACAATCTAAATACTTTGATTGCATTAAATTACACCATTTTGAATCTTCCTTATGGTACATTTTCCATACCAAGTTTGTACCAAAAGTTAAATTTCTACTTGAAACATCTTGGATACCTGCTCCTCCTTTCATCTTGTCCACGTCCATGTTTTGCAGATAAATCAACGAAACCTTTTTCTGATCATTCCTATTTTCTTTTCAAAGGAAATTTCTAATAATCTTTTCAATTTCTAGCACAACTGATTTTGGAGCTTTAAGAACTACCAAGAAGTAATTTGGGATGGCTACTAAGACTATTTTAATCAACATTATGCATCCTGCTAATGACAACTACCTAGCCTTCCACACCAAGATCCTTGAATTTAATCTATCAATGACTTTTCCCTAGTATGAAATCTTATTAGCCCCTACAAAAAGGAATTCCCAGATATGTACAATCAAGCTCAGCTAACTGAAACCCCAATGCCTTCATAATTTTCCTCTTTATTGCTGCCTTTGTATTGAATACATAAATATTTGATTTTGTTGCATTAACTTTTTGCCCAAATGCTGATGCATATTTTTCTAAGACCTCTTTTATTTGAGAAGCTTCTACTATAGAAGATTTCCCAAATAGAATTATATCATCAGCAAACAGGGAGTGAGTTACTAAAAAGCTTATATATGTGGAATCTCTATTCCATGCCACAATCATTGGCAATGCCTTTGCTGAGTTGCTCCACTTAGCACTTCTACCATGATAATGAAGAGGAATGGAGATAATGGATCCCCTTGCCTTACCCCTTGCATTGTATTGAAGAAACCAAAAGGAGAGCCATTAATAATAACTGCAAATTTAGCCCTTGAAAAATAAGAATGAATCCATTTACACCACTTTTTTTCAAATCCAAATTTTAAGAGAATTTTCATCAAAAAATTCTAGTCCACTCTATCATATGCTTTCATCATGTCCAATTTGACGATGAAAGCAGGTAAATGGTTTGTGCTAATTGAATGCAATACTTCGTGAGCAACAATTGCCCCTTCAACAGTTTCCCTCCCTAGCACAAATCCTCCTTGCTCTTGGGAAATGATAGATCTGAAATGAAGGGATGCAACCTGAGATAGATTGCTTTTGTAAATATCTTATAAACTGTATTGCAAAGTGAGATTTGCCTAAAGTCTGCAAAATTTTTGGGATCCTTAACTTTTGGAAAGATAGCAATATTTATTACATTGAACTATTTCAACATTATAGCCTCCACATTCTTCTAGTTAGTCACAATCAACCAATCACAAATATGCTCAATTAAACTCTTTGTTTTTTTGAAGTGGAGGCCGTGGATTCTAGCAATAGGAATGTGGTTATTTTCTCTACAAAATGACATGTCCATCACTTTAAAATTCCAGCTCTTTTTTAAAACTTTCGAAACGTCCATTTGTCTCTGTTTGTTTACTTCTTCATCTAACTCTGTCCGTTTACTTCTCCATCTAATCTGTCATATCTTGACATCATATGGGGATGGTAACATCATGTTATAGCATCTTAGACATGTGTTTTTGTAGGGAGATTTAGTTGGGGTCTCATGGAGGGGAGCATCTTGAAAAGTTTCAACAGGTGCTGCTGAGAATTTTTAGGAATTTTTTAAAGGTGGTGATCCCATGAACTTAGTAATGCAATTTAGCTTAAAATATTAAGCTCCAAATTTTAAGGAAGTTGGTGGTCTCATGAACTTATTAGTAGTGTAGTTCAACTTAAAATTTAAACTTCAGAATTTAAAAAAGCTTAATAGTTGAGATGATTGACAAATGCCAGATAGAATTCCTAAACTTACTGACAATCTCCAACTCCACTCCATTTTCACCCCCTCAAATTTGCTGTCCTAAAAAATAGGAGCTGTTATTCTTCAAGAAAAGATTCTAATTAATCTTATAGCAATTTTTTTTTGATTTCATGAGACCTCTACTACTTAAAAATAGATCATTAAACTCATAGAACCCCACCCTTAACTGCCAACATGATTGGTAGTTTAACGGTTGGGCTTAACTAGCACACTCTAAGCGTTGACCGCTTAGGTGGCTGGTGTGGGCCCGTTCCTTTCGCCGTCCACTTCCATTTAGACAGCCTTCGCCGTTAATTATTCAAAATTCAAACTGTTCCCGCTTGAAAGTACGATTGATGCCTGTAAGCATTTGATATTCAACTTTATTGTACTTCATCTTTATTTTGCATACATCTCTATGCTTCTCGGCCATCGCAGAAAAATCCAGCCACTCAGAACAGGGCTTCCATGGAGATTTTGAGACGTACATATTTATTCTATAGAAGGGTGCTTCATTGGCATCTGTTTATGCAAATGGTTGCTACAATGGGGACAATGGGAGCTTCGAAACAGGGTATGAGCATCCATCGAACCATACTGAACTGGTAAACATGTATGCAAAACGTGGAAGCATAGAAAATGCACGTGAACTGTTTAACAGGATGCCTCAAAGAAATATGGTCGTGTGGAATGCCATGCTTGCAGGATATGCACAAAATGCATTTGTTGAACAGGATTTAGAAACTTCAATCAAATTTAATTGGTAGGTGTAAAGCCAAACGTTGCAATCTTTTCCAGCGTCCTATCTGCCTTTACCAAAATTAGAGCTTTGGAACGGGGCGTCCACATCCATGACAGTATAAAAAGGAAAGAGGAATTTAGTACTGCCCTGGTAGACGTGCATGCAAATGAGTAAACCCAAAATTTTAAATGGAAAAACAAAAAATCTTTAACACAATTATATAGTACTCTATTAGCAAAGATCCAAGTTCATTCGATTATTATTTTTTAAATGGTTAGAGTATATATAAATTTAGATTGATATTTATTTTAGTGTTATATTATTTTGGATTTGATGATTTCAATGTATTATTTTAGTATATGATTTGACTATTTTGATGTATTTATTAATCTAAAATTTAGTTTATTAAAGTATATGTCTTTTTTTCCGATTTAAAATCTTCTTGTTCTTGATTTGAATGGCTTATTCAACTTCAATAATAGTTTAAACTTGCAATTTGTCATTTTATTTTAAAATTCTAAGTTTCACATTTCAAATTTTGACATTCTTTAAATCTAACCATTACTCACTTAGAGAAGTGTCAAAATTTTAAGTCCATATATCTAGGATGTGTATTTAAAAATATCATTATGAGACATTTGTACATTATGGAGAGTATCACTATAAAAATAATGTTTTGATAAAGCAGTAAAAACATTTTTCTCCTAATTTGTATATGCATCATTCAATTACATCATAAATCAATGAAAAATAAACTTTATTCTATCAATTGTCATCCATTATCAAGCTAATGCTTCAAGGTACAGTCTAGCACAAAATAACAATTGACTTACATTAGCAAGATTAACGCTTGAAATTGTGATATTCATTTTCCTATTGATTTAAGGGCATATCCAGTTGGAATGTGAAATCATACAAGTCATCAAATTTTATGAGTAAACTTTAGCATGTGTGAGTAACATTCTAGTCCTATTTAGTGAGAGTAGTGTTGAGTTGAAGAACACATGGGTGGTTTTAGTGTTTGTTTGAAACTCATACTATTTATTAATCGTCTATAGTGGTAGATGGTTATGATTAAGTGTTCACGATCAAGTTAGGGAAAATTAAATTTAATTGTAAAACCAAGGGGAATTTATGGGAGGTGAGATGAATGGTTGATGTAATCTTGATTTGACATAGAGAGAGCCCCTTAAGTAAGTGATAGTCTTCAAACTATTGAGAAGCTCTCTCTCTCTCTCTTTGTATTATTCTTTAGGCATTTTGCCTCCATTCATAATATTGGGGTTTTTTCTTGCTTTTCCCCTTAACAAATTCTTGTGTCTCTCTTGCTTTGGTGGTGCTTGGTTTGGCTACTTCAATCTATTTGGTAATCTCTTTCTTCAAACAATTGCTCTTTATTAGTAGTTTCCATTGCTCTTTTCTATTTTCTTTCAAATCCTTCCAAGGGATGACACAAATCTAATCAAATTTTAAATCTATAAAAGTCTAAACATTAATTAAAAAAATAATCTAAGTTCATTGGTATGGGATATTGAAATAAATTTTGGTTCTTACTATTCATGTTTTTAGTACTATTATCATGAGTGTGTCTTACCTTGCATATGGGTTAGTCTAAAAATAATGATTTAAAGTTATACTATGCAATTTTAGAATCAAGACCTTAATCAACATCATGCCTACTCTAAATTATTTATGCTTTAATATATATTTATAAAATATGATATATAGTTAATACAAGAATTTATCATAATCCATTGGCCATAAAATTAAAATTAATTAAGTTTATGGTATTTACGGTCATAATTCACGAGGCTCTAAGAATTATATCCTAATACTAGTAAATAGATAAAAATAAAATATGGAAAAAATAAGGGCATTACATTTGTCCCCCTCTTAGGGAGTTCCCTCTTAAAATTGGAATTTAAAAGTAACAATGGGTATAGAAATTACATTTATTGGGTTTATTCACATTTTTTCCAAATTAGCCCTATTATAGTCCCATAGCACCCCAACTTGAGTACAATGCTATAGTTTCAAAGCCAAACTAAGTGCCAAACCAATATTGTGTTGGTTCTACCTAAAACTTGATATTTACATCCATTTGCAAGAAACATTTGTTAGTCACATGATTTAGGTTAGGAAGATACTTTTGCAACCTACACGCATAGAAAGAATCATGTATTCCACATAAGTGTGATAGTACAACAAGTGTGTAGGTCACAAGTCTTATTAGAGTTTCAAGGGGGCTATGTAATTATTATTTTGATATTCCCTTTTAAGTTGTGCTCTCATAAATACTTTATCTCCAATGTTAAAAGTGATATGTTTGTTGTTTTAGTTTGTGCATATATGAGAAACAAGATTAAAATGCAACAAATAGGAACCTTTATAGCTTTCCTCTATATATATCTTTGTTTGATCTTGATAAAGAGGATGAAGCACCCAAAAACTTGAGAAATCTTCAATGATTTCCCAAGGATTATGTTGATGCGCTCTTAGATAAGTTGATGGTATATGGTTTCTCTTGAGTTTGACAACATGACTTTGGAATGGAGTGGTTTTATTTAAATGGATTGAGGATGGTTTCATTTATAGAATTTGAGGATGGAGGATCAAGGTTAGGATTTGATTTGATGATCAAAGGCTAGGAATGTTTGAGATATTAGGGTGAATGAAAAGTTGCCAAATTGAACCATGTGATTGGTGCACTTATAGAGGAAGAGGATAAAAGAGATTTGAATGGCTAATATTGGTTTGACTAGATCTAAGGGATGATATTGAGTCCTCTCATACACGTGTGAGAAAGACTATGGGGAAGAGAGCTTATGGTAAGTGTCCTCTCACACATGTGTGAAGACACATAGGAAAGAGATATTTTGATAAGTGTACTCTTGCACATGCTTGAGAAAACATGGAGAAGAGGTATTGTGACAAGTTTACTCTTAAACATGTGTGAGAACACATAGGGAAGTGGAATATAATATTTTACTCCTCTCACATATGTTAGAGATCACATGGGGATAAGGTATGGAGACATGCAACTTCTCTCAAATGTGAGAGAGATCACATGGGGAAGAGAGACATGAAAAGTTTCCTATCACACATGTGTAATATACCACATGTTTAATGTGGAGGGTTGGGATTATCTAGAACAAATGAATGGATAGGAGTTTATTATAAGATTTTAGGGATCAATGGGATTCAATGTGATTAATTAAATTAAATGAGTTCATAAATGTAGAGCAATCAATTATCTTTTAAATATTTTGATTTTATTTTGGAACCCATGTGGAATAAGTGTCTTCAAATAAGGTGGCATTGGGCATGTTGAGATTTTATTTATTATTCTTCTTTGGATCATAAAAATGAAATATTTCTTGTTTTAACATGTATGGAGGAATGAAATTATCTTTCTCTCTCTTTATTAGTAGAGAACAAGGGTTATGAGTTATTTTTTGTGCTTTGGAGCATTAGGAGGAAATAAAGAGGACTTCATATGCTCCTTATTTTTCCTTTTTATTTACTTTTTATTGGTTATTTGTCCTAGATCTTTTTGGTATAATTAATAAATTCTATTATTTTCTCCACAAGAAATAACTATTTGATGTTCCTTACTCTTATAGCCATAAATATGTCATTGAGATTGTCCAACATCATTTTCAAATGTGAAGTGACTTGACTCTAAAATATAATAGTAGTCATTTAAATCGTGTGGAATATGTTAAAAATATTGCAATCATCATGAGAAATATTAGGTTAGCAACATGTGATAAAAAATGCTAAATATAATCATTATAGTTACAACATATTGAAAAATATTAAAGATTTTTAGTTAATATTGATTGGATCAGCCAATGACACATAGCAATTAACTACTGGTCCTTTTTTATCGACATCTATCACTTATACAAAACTATCATGTGGAAATTGTATTAGCTATCACCATTTGTGCTCAATTTTCTTGTTATTATACTCATACAATGTGAGCTTATCAATCATGGAGCACTCATGGCACAATGTGTGTCATTACATGATCTTCCTTCTTCCACACACATGCTAAAGTTCACTCACAAAATTTTATGACTTTAGGATTTCACATTCCGACCATATGCTCTTAAATTAATAGGAAAATGAATATCACTATATCAAGCACTAATCTTGCTAGTGTAAGTCAATTGTTATTTTGTGCTAGAGTGCACCTTGAAGTGTTATCTTGATAATGGATAACAATTGATAGTATAAAGTTTATTTTCCATTGATTTATGATGTGTTTGAATGATGCATATGCAAATTAGGAGGAAAATGTTTTCAATACTTTGTCAAAACATTCTTTTATAGTGATACTCTCCATAATGTGCAAATATCTTAAGAATATTTTTAAATACACACTCTAGATATATGATTAAAATTTTGGCACTTCTATAAGTGAGTAATGGTTAGATTTAAAGATTGTCAAAAATTGAAATATAAAACATTGGATTTTAAAATAAAATGACAAATTGCAAGTTCAAAATTTTATTGCAGTTGAATAATCTATTTAAATTAGAAACAAGAAGCTTCTAAACTAAAAAATATGATATATTACTTTAAAAAACTAAAATCTAAACTAATAAATGAATCAAAATAATCAAATCATATACTAAAATAATACATTCAAATAATCAATCCAAAATAATATAAAATTAAAATAAATATCAATCTACATTTATATACTCTCAACATTGAAAAAACAAAACACTAATGAAAATAGAGTCGCAAGCTGCAAATATAATGTCAAATGAACTTAACATTTTTGCAAATAGAGTACTGATCTAATTGTGTTAAGATTTTTTGTTTTCCCATTTAAAATTTTGGGTTTACTCCTGCATATACGTTTACCAGGGCAGTTGCAGCTACAAGATCTGACAAAATTCCTGTATGGACGCCCCATTCCAAAGCTCCTATTTTGGCACGGGCAGGTAGATGCTGGCAAAGATTGCAGCATTTGGCTTTACACCTGATAATTAAATATGATTTAAGTTTTTAAATCCTTTTCAAGGAACGCATTTTGTGCAGCATAGCATTCCACAAGACCATATTTCTTTGAGGTATCCTGTCAAACAGTTCGCTTGCCTTCTCTATGCTTCCACATTTCACATACATGTTTACCAAAGCATTTCCAACAGTGATACCTGACAATAGTCCCCGCTTCGTTATGTTTTGATGGATGCCCATATCCTGTTTCGACGTTCCCATTGTCCTCGTTGCAGCAACCATGTGCATAAACAGATGCCAATGAAGCGCCCTTCTGTAGAATAAATACGCACATCTCGAAACCTCCATGGAAGCCCTGCTCCGAGTGGCTGGATTTTTCTGCCATGGCCGAGAAGCATAGAGATGTATGCAAAATAAAGATGAAGTGGAATAAAGGTCAATATCAAATGCTTACAGGCATCAGCCGTACATTCAAGCGGGAAAAGTCTGAATTTCAAATAATTAACGATGACTATTGTGTAAACGGACATGGACGGCGAAAGGAATGGGCCCACACCAGCCACCTAAGCGGTCAACGCTTAGAGTGCGCCGGTTAAGCCAGCCCGTAGTTTAACATGACTGGTAGTTTGACATGACTGGTAGTTTAACATGACTGGTTGGTGGTCACTGAACTTGACATGTCTGGACGAAGAAAAAGATCAATACAAGTGGGTCGATTGCTTGCCTTCCAACCACACAATTTCATAGTGGAAACAGCTCTTGAGTGGGAAATCTATTTTACACACGCCTTCCAATCTCTCAATTTCATATTGGAAAAGATGTGACTATGAGGTTATCTCTTATATCGAGCCATAGCTTCTTCAGTGGGCTTATCTCTTGTCTCTCTTTGCATCAGACTGCGTGATAGGAGTTTAAGTTCTGTATTCTCTCTGCCATTCTTTTCAGTTGCCTCGCCTAACATGGAAGAATACATGCCTACCTCAAAGAAAATTCCTTTCCAAGGTGGTAAGCAATATCATGTGTTTCTAAGTTTCAGAGGAGAAAATGTGAGAAAAAATCTGGTTGATCATCTCTATGAAGCTCTCACTGCTGCCGGACTACATGTCTTTTTAGACAGCCATAAATTGGAAAAAGGAGAAATAATTGAATCGAGCTTGCAAGCAGCGATCAAGAGCAGTGCCATACACATTCCTATATTTTCAGAAGGCTATGCAGACTCTGTATGGTGTCTCAAGGAGGCCGCCGCCATGTTGAGAACCCGGGCCTTGATCATTCCCCTCTTCTATGACGTGCATCCAACTCACGTTAGATATCCTCAAGGAGACTCCAGTCCGTACAACCAAGCATTTCAAAAACATTATAGCCATTCAGATCAATGCCAAAGAGAAGAGATTGAGTGGTGGAAGTATGGCCTTCAACAGATCTGTCCATGTCTAAAATTTTATGGGCATTCAGCTCGATACCAAAGAGAAGATGTTGACGGATGGAAGGATGCCCTTAAACAGATCTGTTCTCGGTCGGGGTGGTCCATGGATATAACTGGAGGGTAAGTAACGGACCTTTCTCTCTGCTTGCTTTTCTACACTTGGTGGCATCTATGGTTACATTCAGCCTGCCATTATTTAAGAATAGGGTTTTATGAAGTGTTTTTCTAAATATTTTTTTTTTTATAGAGATGAGTATTTTTATTTTTAATAACAAGTGGATTATATGTTAAGTAGACATTTAAATTAGAAGTTATTTTTAAGTTAAATATCAGTTAAAAATTAATTTGTTGAAATTAGTTAAAATAGTTTAGTTAGATTGTCATCAATAAAAAAAATTAGGTAAAGTTATTCAAGATTTTTTAGTTAAATCATTTAAAAAAAAAAAAAGAATTCCTCAAAATTAATAGAAATTCAAACCTAATTCAATCAAATGTCTAAAAATTTAACCCTTAATAAATAAGGTATTCTATTTTTTGTTTTCAATTAAAAATAATTATTAAAATAAAATAAATCTCTTTATTACATCAAGACATAAACTATAGTTGCAACAAAGGATGGAATGTAATGGCTTGAGCATATTACCTAAAACTATTAAAGAATTGACAAATTTGAAGATTAGGACCAAATTTTTGGAGTGAGTGCAAATGGCATTGTTGTTAACTTGTTAGTATATGATGTGAATAAGCACAACTTCACAAGGTGTGAACATGGTAATCATGGGGGTTCCAATAATCATCATAGAAAAAAGATCATGCTATTAAATCATTGATAGACAAGAGTAATCATATGGAATAGTCATGAAAATATATCTCATCAATATAATAGAATAGTGACAAATGCCATAAAGGATGTGCCCTTCCAAGCGGGAGACACTATCTAAATAATGTAATCCAATAAATATGTAGATTAAACAATGTAATACATAAGTACATAAAGCATGAAATCTCTAAATCTTAGCTAAAAATATTGGAAGAAACACTTCCAATAAATCATCTTCATCCTAGTTGTGTAGTTTTTAACCAATCTTAAGTAATTGAATTTCTTGATGATAAGATATGTAAATTTTGGTGAATGTGCTTGATATATGAGGAATGGGCATAGGGCCCTTTGTTGTCCATTACCATTCTACTTTTGGGTTAGAATATATTTGTGCATTTTAAGTATTTACATTTTTTGGGGGGATTGATATGGAGGTAGTACTATTAGAAGAATTAAAAATATGATTGTCGAATATGACTTGCTACTTCTTCATTAGAGGATAGGGATGAATTCTTCCTTGCCCTAGTATATATGAAAGATGTGAAATAACTTGCTCTTGCTTTACTTATGGGGGAGGACAAGAATCATAAGTTAATTCTTGCTCTAGACAAATCTTGAGGCAAAAAAAGGGATTCATGTGTTCCTTATCTTGATTTTCAATTTGTTCTTGGTGTGATGAATCTATATTGGCCCTCATACTTGAGAGAGTCCTTTAGGAGTTTCCATGTGAGGATTTTTCTTCTTATGATCACAAATAAATTCAATTAGAGTTTCTATATGATTGTCAAGTGTGAAAATAGTTCTTCGAATAGGTACATATACATTTGTCTTTACTTTCAAAATTCTAAATCTTCATGAACATACATAAAATATTGATGGACATAGAAGGAATTTGTTTTAAGTGTTCTAACTAAGGCCTTTTGAGTGACATGGAAAACAAATTAGAAGGTGGAATTATATGAAATAGAACTTCAACCTCCTTAATCCCAACTTGAAGAGACAAGATTAACAGGCCTAGTGTAGCAATAATGATATCATTGCTCACTTGAAAGAAATACCTAAATGTACATAACTATCTTTTTACAGGTTGTGATCATATAAAATTCCTTCATGTAAATGTTATATTGATTTGCTCAATGAATAAAGATACCATCATATGGATGACCATGGTTGTTATAATGGTCCATAATAGTGATTTTGTTAGATCTCATTACAAAATCAAATAACATGAGTTATAGTGGGAGAAGAAGTCCTACTATGAGTCATCCCACAAAAATTTCATTCTAGGATCATGGGAAGATGCATGGTGGAAGGAGTTACATGTGAAATTTCATGTTATGGTGTTGATGTCTAGTGGCATGCATGCTTTCATGGTAGCATGTGGATGGAAAATGGATATATGTAGAATTAGATTCAAAGCTTCGAGGTGAGTGATGCTTAAATAGGACCAATATAAGGTTATTTGTCGAATTTCATGTAAAATATGCCAACATGAATAAGAGCCAGTTTAGAAAGGATAACCTAGACATAGGTCAAAAATATAAAGAACAATTGCATGGGTATGTGATTTTTTTCATTATATTTTTTTCCTGCTTTAACTTGAATGAAAACTACCATGAAGATGCATGCCAAAGTAAATCAAACAACCAACATAGATTCAAATTAAAAAATTTAAATGTATTAAAATTATGAATATGGATGTTGATCATATATACTTTCCTCACCATGAGTGTTACTTCTTATGAACCTACAAATATAAAAGAAAAAGTTGTAAGCAATACTGGATCTATCAAGAATTTATATTTAAGCATAATCACATGTAGTAATTAGGATCCATTGAAAGTGTGTGCCAACTAACCAAAAACATCTAGATTATGAGCCTTCAATAGTAATAAAGGATAATTTCAAATAATCTAGCCTTGTAATTATTCTATATTTCAAAAATCTATTCAAAATAAATTATACTTTGTTCCTTCCAAACAAATTACACTCTATTCTAAACAAGTTTGGTTTATTTAAAATAAAGCAGACCTATCTTATTATTTTAAATAAAATGAACTTAAATTATTTATGCAAATATTAAAATTATGTGAAATTAAATTAACTCAATCTAAATAAATCAAACTAATTCAAAATAAATTGGACTAATCAGATTATTTCAACTCCCGGATTTTTTTTTTTTGTGGAGATATAGAAAATATATGATGTTAAATTATACCATTATAATGTAAAATAAAATTAACTCATTCAAATAAATTGAATTTAGTTAGAATGAATTGACAATATTATTATTTCAAAATAAATTTTAATTGATCTAAAGTAAAAAGTCTTGAATAAACAATATAATAAATAAGATAAATAATTTTAAAATAATTATTAATTTCAATATTTCAATTTTATATTTTTATTTATATATATATTTAAACAAATGTATTTAAGATAAGTTAATATACAATAATATTTTATTATTTTCCAACTTCCTTGCAACTCTTCATATATGTAGAATGATGGTAATATTTAATTTGCAATTTCTCTCTCTAATTGGTTATTACTAAATGCGTCATCTGCAGCTTCGAAGCTCAGCTAGTGAAGAGGGTGGTGAATGACGTGATTAAGACATTTGACAGAGTGCCGTTAGAAGTTGCTAAGCACCCTGTGGGACTGGAAAGCATGCCCAAGGATCTCATTCACAAATTTAAACTCAATTCAAAGGAAGGTGTGGTTACAGCTGGATTATGGGGTATTGGTGGTATTGGCAAGACCACAATTGCCAAGGCCATTTACAACCAAGTTTATGCTCATTTTGACGCTGCTTCCTTAGTATTTGATGTCCGCGCCACTGCTGCAGACTCCACGGGCCTCACAAAATTGCAGAAAAAAATTCTTAAGGATTTATGCATGTATGTTGGAGAAGTGGACAGTGTTGATGAGGGCAAATCTTTGTTCAAATATCATTTGGGACGAAAATGTGTGCTGCTCATTTTAGATGATGTGGATGCTAAGGGGCAATCAGATGCTTTGGTTGGAGATTGGCTGGCCCCTGGTAGCAGAGTTGTTATTACTTCTAGAAACAAGCACATTCTCCATGTTGCTGGGGTGTCGTCTGAATGCATCCACGAGGTGACTGGATTGCAGATAAATGAAAGTCTCCAGCTATTTAGTTGGCACGCCTTTTTGAGAGCATCTCCAATTCCCACTCACGATGAAATGTCCAGAAGAATAGTGGAAGCTTGTAAAGGGCATCCTCTTTCACTAGAAGTGATTGGATCTTTCTTGTATGATAAGCAGAATGAGCCAGGTTGCTGGATGGAAGCCGTTAACATTACTCTCAACCGAGACATTCAAGAAAGACTCAAAATCAGTTATAATGGTCTTAGTGAAGAGGAAAAAGAAATATTTCTTGACATCGCTTGCTTCTTCATCGGAGAACACAAAAAATGTCCAATTGTTTTCTGGAAATCTTTGTACAAGATGGTAGACACAGCTATATCGAATCTTTCCCTCAAGTTACTGATAAAGATTGACGACAAAGGAGTATTTGGTATGCATGACCATTTGCGAGATATGGGGCGAACCATTGCTGAAAAAGAGGGTACCCGACTGTGGGAGGGAGAGGGAGCTCATTTAAGCACCGTATCCAATAAAATCAATTTCTCTCGCCTTCGACTCAATGGAGGTAATTGGCAAAGGCTTGAAACGATGTGCAGACCTGGTCTTCAATTTCTTCACTTGAAGACACGCGACCCAAGCTTCCTCCAAGTTTGAAATGGTTACAGTTGCAAATACGTGAGAAGCCATTTCCCTTCAGTCTTGTGGATAACATTTGGAATTTGAGGATAATGCAAGTAGACGGCCATAATTCCAAATTCCAATATTCACTTTCTAATATACTTGCCAACCTCTCACAGTTACAGCATTTAGAGTTGAGAAAGTTTACAGAAATAAATAACATCCCTGAAACCATTGGCAACCTATCAAAGCTGCAGCATTTAGACTTGTCGTGGTGTAGGGAATTAAATAACCTCCCTGATACCATTGGCAACCTATCACAGCTGCAGCATTTAGACTTGTCATATTGTAGGGAATTAAATAACCTCCCTGATACCATTGGCAATCTATCACAGCTGCAGCATTTAGAATTTTCACGATGTTGGAAATTAAATAACCTCTCTGATACTATTGGCAACCTATCACAGCTGCAGCATTTAGACTTGTCAAACTGTTTTCAATTAAATAACCTCCCTGATACCATTGGCAACCTATCACAGCTGCAGCATTTAGACTTGTCACAATGTTGGAAATTAAATAACCTCCCTGATACCATTGGCAACCTATCACAGCTGCAGCATTTAGACTTGTCATATTATAGGGAATTAAATAACCTCCCTGATACCATTGGCAACCTATCACAGCTGCAACATTTAGACTTGAATAGGTGTCATAAATTAAATAAACTCCCTGATAGCATTGGCAACCTATCACAGCTGCAGCATTTAGACTTGAGGTGGTGTGAAAAATTAAATAACCTCCCTGATACCATTGGCAACCTATCACAGCTGCAGCATTTAGACTTGTCATATTGTAGGGAATTAAATAACCTCCCTGATACCATTGACAACCTATCACAGCTGCAGCATTTAGACTTGTCATATTGTAGGGAATTAAATAACCTCCCTGATACCATTGGCAAGCTATCACAGCTGCAGCATTTAGACCACGATTTACAACCTCCCTGATACCATTGGCAACCTATCACAGCTGCAGCATTTAGAATTATCTTGGTGTAATAAATTATATAACCTCCCTGATACCATTGGCAACCTATCACAGCTGCAGCATTTAGACTTGGGTTGGTGTTGGAAATTAAATAACCTCCCTGATACCATTGGCAACCTAGCACAGCTGCAGCATTTAGACTTGTCAGGATGTGCTAAATTAAATAACCTCCCTGATACCATTGGCAACCTAGCACAGCTGCGAATAAAGGGACTACGGCCGGGACTATGGCCCACAGTGAATGACAAGGAGTAGTCTTCTTTGTAGCGGTGGTGGAAAAAAGAGATTGAAGGTGAGGTGCAAAATAGAGTCTCCAGAGATGCAGTCAAGTTGGAGTTTGGAAATGTCACCACTTTTATGATGATCAATGGTAAGCTCTCTTTTCCATTACTTTATTTCTATGGGAGAGTACAACTTCAATTTAAATTTAAGTTTATTTTCTTTTATATTGTTCTTTTTCAAATTCATAATAATAAAAATACATGGTTTATTTATGGTCTCTAAAATCTTAATATTTAAATGGCTTTATATTTCTCATATTTATCTTAATAATGTATTAGAATTTTTCTGTTTTTTACATGTTAAAAGTTTTGATATATACAATATTTAAAGATTTAAAATTTTGCAAATGAAGTGAATTTTACATACATTTAATATAGATATCTTACATACAATAGCTTAAAATTTATATAATTTTATAATTTTTTTAATTAATTTAAACTAATATCAAAAAAAAAAATTTGTTTACAATATTTATACAATATCGAATATCAATTTTTAATATTTATTTAAATTATTATTATTTTGATCATTTTAAATTTTACTAAAAAATATTTTGTTTTAAATATTATATATTTTTATTCTTTATAACATTTATTTTATTTTTATTATATAGTTGAATAAATCATAGAAATCATACACAAGTTTTTAAAACTCAAAAAGAAACAAATGATTTATTTCAACTTTCACTTTAAAAATCATTTTATTTTTTATACAATTACCATTTATATGCATGAATAGATAAATAGGCTAAAAAGCTAGACTATTTTAACTTTATTTTTAATTAAAAACCTATTTCATTTTTCAATATTTTTGTCATATTAATAAAATAATTAATACAACACATGAAAATTATTACAAAACAATTAAATAAAAAAATCAACATGCTAATTTTAATATATTTTGTTTCCTTTATCAATTACTTTTATTGATAAAACATTACTAATAAGTTATGTTTTTTATTAAATGACATTAGTATGCACATGATCAATAGGCACAAATATATATAGTCCTATATATTTTTCCAAATTCATTATTTGTAATACTTGGTGGAGAAGGCTATAAATATGTGTATCTATTGACTACTTCATAGTACTTTTAGATGCTAAATCTTTCCTATTGCAGGAGGTTGGTCACGAGGTCTAGTCTCCCCCACCCCCGTGGTACCAAAGGGCATGTCACACCAGCGCCACCGATCACATTAAAAAAATTACTAGGCGCACTGTGGTTGTATAGGGGGTTATGCTACCCGATTCCTATAGTGTGTGTGTGTGTATATATATATATATAAATTAATTTAGGTCTCTAGAGCTGAATTTTGGCCCCAAAAAATATCGAAATGTGTTTTAACTAGGGCAAGCATATTGTGATGACATGGATCTCTTCTAGATATACAATTTATCAAAGGGGCTTTTAATCAACATCCCAAATCAAAAGTTACAACCTTCAGTATTTGAGCCTCCCACATACAAAAATATAAGAGCATCTGTAACACATAAGAATGTTATAAGGGGGAGTTACACTTGTTGACCAACTTATGACACATGTTATGAAACATCTTAAATTATCTTTGAATGGAGATAATGGAGCCAAAATGGATCAACCAAGATTTTGAGTGGATTATGATAAATTTATAATGGGTAGAAGAAATGTGTTATTAACCTATGTACTCATATTGAGATTTGGGCATTGGAAATTTTATTAAGGATTTAGGCCCCATATTTTGGATGGTTTTGGCTCATGATTTTCTAAATACAATGTTATTGTTCTTAAGTATCACTTCTATCTATTGGTGCTTTAGATGGAGGCTTCATAGAGAGTTTTATATGTATTGTTATGTTGTAAAAATTACTTCAAAATTCTTGTTGGTGATACTTCTATAAATTTTTAGTCTCTGCAAGTGGATTGTAATCATTGACTTGTGAATAATAAATGAAGTTTTCAAATGGATTTTTCTCCCAAAAATATTTCTCCCATGTAAATTACCATATCATATTATGTAACTTTTGTGTTTATTCTCTTTTAACTGAATAATCAATTTAATTTTTGTACATACCTTCTCTATTAAATTAGTATAGACAACATATTGTAGTCCCCAAATTAGACCATAAACTATTTTTGACATTATGAAAGGCTTCATACCAATTCAAAAACCCCTCTTATTATGAGATTAAATATTCGTTAAACCCAAGGCTTCATAGAATCCCAAATGACCTTTTTATCAGCAAAAATTGGCATCATATAAAAAATTGCTATATAGATCCACCTTGTACATTACTCTGAAACACTACTCGTAGTTATCCTAATTTTGTAAGCTTTGAAATGCAATATCTCAAATTTTTTGTTATTGCTTTCACTTTTAAATAATGCTATTCGTTAGGAGACCATATTCAGATGGCTTAACTTCTAATGAATTGGATGTATTTTAAATGAAATAGGTTGCTGAATTTTCTACAGATGAATACTTCATGGATGAAATCTTTGTTCTTGCTATAACTGAGTTGTGTATGCACTACATGCATAAATTACTTCAAAGGTATAATATTTGACTGTCTCATGCACTACTTAGGACTTAAATTGTTCTTCTTGTGCTTCATGATTTGTCTTTCGCAATTGCCAAGAGATATATTTTGCATAAATTAATGTGTTTTGAGTTTTGATCTTTTGGCTAACGGGTGGATACTCTTGTTGATCCAACTGTTTCAACAAAATCTTGTTTCTATATGTCATTTTGTAGTGTGTGGCTACAAGTGCATATGATATAATGGGAAGTGGTTTAAATCTTGAAGTTGACCAAATAATACAGTGTTCTAATTGCTTTCATTACGAATAGCTGGGAGACTTGCTTGCCTCAATTGTTCTACTAAATCTACATCCTTATTTTTTTAATCAAATTGCTAGTTTGTTAGGCTTCAGGAAAATTCACTATCAACAATTCATCATTGGGAAATTCATGGCCAACAATTCATCGTCATGACAAATTCATCTCTTGGAAAATTCACCACCAACAATTCACCACCGCAGATAATTCATTGCGCATTAACATTTTTAATATATATTTCCAAATCTTCATATTTTTATGCAAAAGAATAATTTCACCGCATTAATAATAGAGATGATTGATATTGTTTTATAATTGGTTTACTAGATTAAAATGAAATAAATTCATAAATGTTTTCATTTTTATTATCATAAATCAATTTTTCTAATTGTATATGGGATGAATTATCCATGACGATGAATTGTTGGTGATGAATTTTCCACGAGATGAATTTGTCATGATGATAAATTATTCGATGGTGAATTTTCTGATGGTGATTTGTTGACATGAATTTTCCTAAAGCCAATTTGTCACTCTAATGACTGTGGGACATTGAGATTTGAAGGATAACTCCTTTTAGAAGCTTCACTCGATTTCTTTGATCAAATGCATGCATATACTTGCGAATGAATGATTATGTAGATGCTATGCTTTGAATATAGAAATGAATGAAGTATTTCAATAAAGTCTCAAAGATATTAATTTTTTTAGTCATTTTAAGATTCACCTGCTTACTCTGCTCTGGAAGCAGACACCAGTGGCATCAATCTTGTTCTACGCAAGTTATAGATATGTTCTTCTACTCCAATGGGACCATCTATCTTCATGGTTGCTGCATTTATGGGATATGGTGAATTGGTTTGTAACATTTCTTCTCGTAAAAAACATTTTCTTGCATGAATTTTGTTGCTATAAACATTTTTGTTAACATTTATTACCTGTCATGTGGAACTTAGTTTAGCTAATTCTTCAATGTGAGAATGTCTTATTTTATCAGGTATAGTCAATTGAGCCTGGTTCTCATTTAATATATATGGTTCCCTTGGGACCTAGTATCTTTTCTTTCTATAATTTTTTTTACAGGAAAAACTAGAATTTAATATTGAAGAGGATGAGCTACAGAATATCCATTCAATTTCAATCTTGCTGATATTTTTAGCTAAATCTGGCCTTCACATTTTGGTAAAATATAAATAATCGATCTCATGGAAAGAAACTTGAATATCCAACTTCAATGCCATTGAGCATGTTTAAATTTATGTTATATCTAAAACAAAGCATTTAAATGAGTTGATTGTAAATTATGAAAACATACAGAAATAGCAAGATAATCATTAGAATTCTGGAGCATGATCAATTGCTTTTTCTAAATATACTTAATGTTGCGCGTTGGTGGCCCCAGGCTGCATCTAATAGTGGTTCTTCGTATGCAGGATACATCGAGCTTCAATTGCCCACTTCAAGTTTGGCAGCTACTCTGCCTCTTCCATTGCCTGCTCCAAAAAGAGGTTGTGCAGTCATAAGCAGCTAAAAGAAAGATGCCTTCACAGTTGGACTCCATCATGTCCACCTCCCGGTCTCCACCACAGTAGTTTCTGAAGCCACATATCGGCAGGTATCAATTTCAGAAGATTCATCCAAACAGGGAGTTGATTTTCTACTAAAGATTGATGAATTTTAATCATTTTCTGGATCTCAATTGGTTACAGATTCAACTATAACAGGGGAAAAGCTATATGATAGACAGCAAATTCAGTCTCTGTAGCTTTTGAAGAATATATCACAGAACAAGAGTGAACTGAACAGGAAGAGAATCTCCAGGAAGATGATTTAAATAAATCAAGTGAAGATGGTAGTCACAAGGATGATGGGAAGCTCAATGGAGGATCTTTCTTCATTCCATTACTAATGCTGAAATAGCTGCTGACCTACATATTAACTCCAAAAGTCCAGTTCATATGAGCTAACAGAAGCAAAACCTCAAATATCAAATGCCTTGCCATCCTAAAGGCTTGTCAAAATATTTAGAACTTAGAGGTCTGGGATTCCTGATTTCAGATCCTCGAGAATTTGTTTTAAAACATTCTGATTAATGATATTTCTAGCTACGAGTCAAATTAATCACAATGATAGTCATTCTTTGATCAAACAAATTCCAGACCAAAATAAGCTAAATATAAGAAAACTTCAACACTAACAACAAAATACTTCGACACATGTTTGACAGAAAACTTGTAAAATAAAGATATATAAGAAATGTCCAGATAATTTAGTGGAGTGCAGCCGACAATTCAAGGATCGGTGTCGAGGTCAACTCTCACTGAAGTTTTTCTACTTCTGTATTAAGTTAAATTTTAATTTTTTCAATCCCTTGACATGACTAAACCAAGCGATTTAGCCATAGTCATAGTAGATGGCATTGCATTTTTGTAAAAGATGTTATTCAAAAAATTGTTTTGTAATTCTTAATTGCAGTATTTTAAACTCTACATATTTTTCACTATTAATTGTATATCCATGCTATTTTTGGTTTTGTTTTGTACATGCATGCTAGTTAGTGATTAATAGTAGCACTTTTCAGTCTAGTGCAATAAAAAGAGTAGAAATTTGTATCTTAGGTGCTTGCTTGTTGTTTTGATATTGTTCTATTTCAAGGAATTAATCAAGGTACATTGTTCTCATAGTTGGGTGATATGACAAACCTAACAAGGTATTTTCAATACCACTAGTATCTAATTCTAAAAAAAGTAGAGGAGTGGAAGAAGGAAAAATTACAAAGTAGAGATTTACAATTGACATAGACATAAATTAATAACACAATTTGGAGCTCATCTTAGTTCTTTCTTTCAGCTCTTGATCTAAATTCAATTGAGAATTAGTTACAATACTTGGCGCGATGCACTTGCAGTATTGTGAGAATATGAATGGACAAAATGGCAATCTTGTGAAAGGAGATGTTTGCCTCCAAAGTTGACCTTTTATTCAAACCAAAATTAGATATATACAATTAAAAGGGATATCAACAATCACCACAACCTTTTGAATTTGAAATGAATAGTTAGCTCTAATAAAACAACTAAAAAAATCTTTTTTAAAAAAAATATATGAATTTAAATACCCCAACTTAGCAAGGTCATAACTTGCAATTGGTTGGTTGGAATTTGGACTTCTTTACACCGACAGAAAGGTCCCTATGAGCTCCAATTTTAGTCCCTTAAATCCAAGTCTATGGATATTCAATAAAAGGGATGGATGACAATTTTGAGGCCAAATTCCACTCCGGAGGCCTCCAAAATGTGATTTAGTAAGACAAAAAATACTATAAATTTGCAAATAAAAATAATATTTTTTTTGGGAAGTATACAAGATTCGCCAAGTTTTTACACCTTCTCATAAGGGGGGGGTGTTCTTAAATTTATCTTTACTTGGATTTCTAGATAATTTGATTTCAGATCATTCTGAGGATCCAAATTTGATGCATTTTTTGTAAACGAACTTATACACTCTTAGCATTGAATTGCCTACTGACTCTGTGGAAATCTAAAATTATTGATTAATAAAAGGATTACGCCTATGCATGCATCTCAATTTGGTATCATTGTAGTGATATGATTGTTTCATATTCATCTAAATTGACAAATTAATGAAATCTTGTGAGTTATTATGGAATTAAGGTTTTGTCTCAGATTTGTGTGTGCTTGATGGCATTCTGATTTGATAAAATCTAAAAATCTTAAATATGTTATTTTATTTCCTCTGAAGATTGCATCATTTTTAATGGTAAATGTGTGAATTGCTACTTACTTTAATAATAGTTAGGAAATATTTTGTTTAAAAGCTCATATTTGATTTGTGAAATAGTTCTTGGCATTGTCCGTTTAGATTAAATTTGTTTGAATTCCTTACTACCCTCTCTATCCTTTGTATTTTTTTTAAATCAAGTGTGGAATTATAGAAAAGAGAATTAATTTAGTACAAATCTACTACAAATCTGAACATACAAGTGTTTCTTGAATTACTAGAATCAGTATTTGTTGATTGCATGTTATGTCCAAAGAAGTAATATGTTGACAATGAACACTATGTTGGACCTCATGTGGTCAAGACCTGACTAGAAAGGAACCTTGGAGTAATTTATTTACTTTTCTAGAGAAGCAATAAACCCTTATTTCTTAGCATATTAGAAGTGGTTAAAACCACCCTTAACAATAATGTATTCACATTTCTTTGATGTCCCCAAGTAGGGACTTTATATCCATGATTTTGGTTATTGAGAGGTCTCTCAGCCAACCCCTTCGTATATGCCATTTTTTATCAATTTTTTTTGTTATTGCAATGGTCATTTGACTACTTAGGAAGATTAATATTTTGAGTAATAATGGAATGAGTTTTGTTTGATATATTTCAATACCTTATGTAAGGATCATGAGATATAGGTACATAAGGCAACCTTTTATACCCCCTTAGTAGGATGGATTTGCAAAAGGAATGAATAAGACATTGATTGAAAGGGCTAGGAGTATGCTCAATAGATCTAGCTTGGAACAAACATTTTGGGTAGAATAGGTTTCCACATCTTGTCACTTAATAGGTGTCCTAAATCAAATCTTCTTGAAAAGATACTTTTGGAGTTGGAAAAAATTCAAGTTCATTGATTCATCTTCAAATCTATAGTTACATGGCATGCACACATGTGCCTAAGGAGAAGTAGTTTCAGTTGGATAATAAGGTTTTTAAATGTATATTAATTAGTTGTGTCATTGGTAAGAAAGGGTGTAAGATTTAGGATCATATGGTAAAAGAAAATGTTATCCTTCTAGATAAGTTTTTAAAAATATCCTTCCATAGTATTGTAGCATGTTTAGTTCAAAAATAGATGCTTTATGGTTTAGGACATAGAACATCACTTTTCTCCAACTAACATTCAAGGATGCCCTTAGAGATCTCAATCCAATAAAGAATGGAGGGAGAGATATGACAAAAAGGTATCCTAGGATATGATTTCAAATTACAAGAGGGGTTCACCACCAAGTTTAAACTTGGAAAAGACAATGAAATGCAAGATGAAATGTAAAACCCTAATATGATGCAAACTTGATTTAAATGGCCTAGAAATGCAAATGAAACAAAACAGAAAGTTGTGAGATGAATGGTGTGCACCTGGGCATCTAAAGATGACTAGAAGGAGCTTTGAAATGCTGGAAGTTCTGACTTTTTGACCTAGTGGGACTCATTCACCATTTTGGGAAAATCAATCTCAGTTCTGGATTTTTGCATAGGAGCAAGTTTCAGACATAAGGGTATCTGAATCTACAATAATTTTTGAAAAACACCTACAATGGGACTCATTCGCCACTTGTGGCAAATGATTCTAGTTTGGATTTTTTGGAACTTCAAGGTCTGAATCTAGTCTTCACTGTTTGCTCTTTTTGTTCCCCTTTGTTTCCGGATCCAAAAACCTAATTTTTGGGATTGTGAGTAACTTTTTAGTGAATATTACAACCTTGCAAATGGGGAGACAACTCCAACAACTTTCTCCAAGCTTGTAACCCAATCTTCAATGATCCTTCAAGTCTTCAAAGCACCTAGATCTACAATTCCATAAAGAAAGAGAGAAAAAGTGTTGATTGTTAGGGAATAGGTGTTTGCCTTGGTCAAACCCCTTGTAGGTAATTAAACCAAATGATGAGATAATGAGATACATGAAACATGAATAATGATACTTTGATTGATGTCTTGTAAATCTGCAACTTAACATGAAATGGCCTTGAAGGATGTAGATCTTGAAAATAGGAGTAGAACAATGCTTGATCTTGGATCTTCAATGCTACATCACAACATTAGCTCAATAACATGCTTGATGCTTGATATGCTTGACATGATGATGGATCTTGAATTGTTGCAACAATTGATGAAGAATCTTCCCTTGAATGCTCTATAAATGATCTTGAATTCTCTCTTGATGCTCTTGTAAAGTCTTTGAATGCTTAACTCTTACTTTCTTGACTTGATATCATGAATGCTTATGTTGCTTATGTGTAATAAGGATTTGAAAGCTTGCTTCTATAGGAAATCCACTCAAATGACTATATATTAGATCCCCAAGGCTAACATAGAAGAAATTTGAACTTAAAACCCAGTTTTTCCCACTCAAACCTTGAAAATAGGCCAAATGGGACTCATTCACTCAAAGTGGTGAATGGATCCCATAGGGACTATTTTGCTTGCTACAATGTTGGGGAGTGCATATTAAGTTTATATGTTGATATTGTCAAGTTTTTGATTAAAATATGGCTTGGGATCTGCATAATATGGGTCATAGGGGCCTATTAATGAGGATATAAAGGTCATAAATGTAATAGGGCCCAAAATCCAAAGTGAAAGTGTAAATAAATACACTTTACAACACTAAATTAAGGAAAAAATAGGTCTATTTAGCTTATAGGTCCCTAAATCCAATGTGAATGTGTAAAACACATTACAACACTAGATTAGGTTTACTTAAAGTTTACAAGCCTCTTAAATTTAATGTGAAGGTGTAAATAAATACACTTTACAACATTAAATTAGGAAAAAGTTAAGTTAATTTAGCTTAAAAAGGGCCCAAGGCCTAATGTGGATGTGTAAAAAACCTCACAACACTAGATCAAGGTGATATCAAGTCCAGTTTATCATCAATTGTTCCCAAATCAAGTGTGAAAATGTGCACGATGACATTTTTCAACACTACATAGCCAAAGAGGGATGGAAAGGAAGATATGGTTCAAACACCTCCAATGAGAGAGAAGGTTGAACTAGAAACCCACAAAGGACCTAAAGAGGAGATGTCAAATATTTAATAGAGTTTCAAAGAGTAGATAGAATATACACCTCATCTCTTGATAAGGTTCCCTCAACATACATAATAATTAGACATATAATAATCTTGATTGTTGGTATAATTTTTACTTTGATTACTAACATAGATGAGCCTACAAGTGTGAGGGAGGTATTGACTATGGATGATTTCAAGTTTTGGAGAGTTCCTATAGATAATGAGATGGCTACTTTAGATAAAAATCACACATGGGACATGGTACCTTTTCCTAATGGTTATAAACCTATAGGTTATACATGGGTATTCAAAAGGAAGATCAATTATAATTACAACATTGAGAAGTATAAGGCTAGCCTAGTTGTGAAGGGTTATTCATAAGTTGAGGGAATTGAATATGGTGATATTTTCACTCTAATTTCAGATGTAACATCCACTCAGTTATTATTATCTATTACAAGATTTTTTTGCCTTGAGGTTCAGAAAATAGATGTGAATACAACTTCTTTCATGGTGATTTGGGAAAATGATTTTACATGACATAGCTAGAGCACTAAATTCAAAAAGATAAAGAAAAAATGATTTGTAAGTTGAAGAAATTATTGTATGGTTTTAAGCAATCACCTAGGATGTGGTAGCAAAAATTGATTCCTTTGTGGCTATAATGGGATTTTTTAGATGCAATTTGGATCATTGCATCTATTATAATATGGACACTCATCATTTCATTACGATTGCATTATATGCTCATGATATGTTATTTTTTGTAATATTAATAACATGATTTGTGATTTGAAGTTTCAACATTCAACACATATTGATATGGAAGACAGCGGCTGCTAGTTTATCTTAAGTATATATATTAAAAGAGATAAAGAAAACATAAGTCTTGAATTAGACTTGTTGGTTCCCAACATAGCAATGCATGAATTTTCTTAATTCCTAGTCCTCTTATCTACCTGTTTTTATGTGTGTATTTATTATATAATATGATCAATTTGAGATATTCTCATATGGATTCCCTTAGATAAAATCTCTTTAGTATTATCCATTTTTATCATGTATACGCTTTAATCATACAATAGGAGGTATATAAGCACATAAAAGTTCTAATTTTGGAGTATTTTGGTCATTTTATGGTGTTTTTAGGAAGTTGATAAGCTTTATTAGTCTAATGAATATTTGTATCAATCTAATATCTAGTTCCAATTTCCCATCCCACATGAAAGTTTTGCATAGGCCATTAGTCTATTTATTCCTTCTTCTTTCTTTATTTTCCTCCTTTGCAAGATTTTGATGTTTAACCTAGCTTTTTTTAACATCATGTATCGGGTGAAAATAGGATCCACCCTAATGTGTGGGAAAAAGAGATGGATCACTTATTTTTCAAGGCCCTAAACACCTCAAATTATGCAAAATATGATACTAATAACAACCAAAAATGCTACCCAACTATTATAACAACTATGGGGAATGTTTTTAGAGCATAAAAAGTTGTGTACCTAGCCAAAAAGTTGTTTTTGAGCTATGGAGGACTCATTCGCCTTTAGTGGTGAATGGGTCCTTTTAGGGTTTCAAAAAATTGATATCAAGATCTTGCACTTTGATGTTTGCACTCTTAAAATCCCAGTTGTCATGTTCTAGAAGCCTGTAGTTAATTTTGTATAACTCTTTCCGTAATCTTGCACTTTGAATGACAACTTTTGCAACTTTCACAACTTTGCTCCAAATTTTGCTCAACTTGATCTCCAACCTATAAATTTGCAATAACACACTCAAGGGCAAGAAAAACTTGTTGATTTGTTAGTGAATGGGGGTTTTCCTTAGTCAAACCCCTTGTAGGTAATTGAACCAAAAGATGTAATGAATGAAATGAAGCATGAAAGTGCAATAATGTAAATGATGTCACCTTGTATTTTGTCTTGTGAATCAAATCTGTAAACAATCATGGAGTGGCCATGAAGAATGTAGATCTTGGATGTAGGATGATGCTTGTAAATGAATCCTCAATGCAAACATTAACTTCTTAGCTCAACACATATGAATGCATTAAACCCTTGACATGATGATAAGACCTTGAATTGTTGTAATAAAGACTTGAAATTTTCCTTGAAATGTCTTGAAAATTCCTTAGGAATGCTCTAATGCTTGATCACTTGAATGCTTGATAAACTTTCTAGGAGAAACAATGTGAATTGACCCCTTATTTTTACTAAATTAGGAGATTAACCCCAAAATTCAAAGAACTAAGGCCAACACTAGATTTGAAAAGAAACATAATTAAATTCCCACCAAAATGAAATTCAAAAATTAGGGTCTCATTAAGGGAGGACCCATTTTCCACCAAAGGCGAATGGGTCTTGGCTAAGTTTCCAAGACCAAGCTTTGGGGAGCTAAAAGAAGGCAAAAAACCCATTCCAGATCAATTGAAAAAGGAGGTCTTGTTAAGGGAGGACCCATTCACCATTAAGGGTGAATAGATCCTGGCTCAGCTTACCAAGACCAAACTTTTCCCAATGAAATAATTTGATATTTAATTTATGATTGTCGGGAAAGATCCTCATGAGGTGTCAAAATTAAGGCCTGAATTTGAATCAAAAGAGGGTTAATAACTCCAATGAATTAAGAGCACCTAGATAAGTGTGAAAGTGATTTACGACAATTTACAACACTTAAACAAGGTACATTTTTATTGAAGGGGGGCCATTAGGCTTAATTAAGCAAATAAGTCCTAGAAAAGCACAAAAGTGTGTTACAACACTTTACAACACCCTTGCAAAGGACCAATTAAGGCATGTTTTAGTTAAATAAAGGTACTAGAATAGTGTGAATGTGTACAAGACATTACAACACCACTCCAAGACACCATTAATTCAACTTTAATGCCAATTATCAACCAAGCAAGGAAAAGGATACTTTTTTCATTACTACATTTTTCCCCCACTTTAGTGACAGGATGACCCCATGTCAAAATCACACTAAAGTAGACATCCAAGAAACTTAAGTATGCAGAAATTACATAGATACATGACCGTCCCTTGTCAAAGGCCAAAATAAACAAAAAAAAAGGATCAAGCACAACCAATTCAACATGATGTGAGGCAATGGTTGTTTGTCCATAACACACGCTGCTCACTCTAGGGCCACAAAACTTTAGGTCGTCCATGGGGTGAGTTGTCCCAAAATATGTATGCTCACTCTGGGGTAGTGGAACCTCAAGCTATCCACTAGGTGATTTATCAAGCAATGAGGTGGCAAATGAGAGAATCGAATTAGCCTCTCATACCATACCAAAGTTATCCTCCTGACAACTTCAATAAGGCACAACAATGAAAATGCTTTTTTATGTCATGTAAAAAAATTTTTGAAGGGGATTTTGCTTTATTTGTGTAATAGTCTTCCTTGTAGGGAGCATTGTGCCTAAATGAAAATGCTTTTGTATGTCATGTAAAAAAAAAATTGAAGGGAATTTTGCTTTATTTGTGTAACAATCTTCCTCGTAGGGAGCATTGTGCCTAATGTCTCCAAGAGCTCGGACAAACCAAAGTGTCAAATTACTACCCATGGGATGCCTCGTTCGCATCAGGCCATGTCAGTTGATCGTACACTCTTGGACAACATCAAACCCAATGACACCACCAAGAAGAGGACTCGTCATAAGAAAAAAGGAAAATCATGTCATGAAATTTTCCAAAAGATGTCATCGTTGTATGCCCCCACTTTAAAGCAGTTGCTAAACCATCACTATGAGAAATTTCTTTAAAGTAGCCAATGTTTTTTATCCTAAGACATGAGAGCCTTCCTCGGAATACCCTATTCCAAGTCATATGTTTCCAAAGAAAGTTGCATCATGAAGTAGGAAGGAAGGGTTGCCCCCAAAAACACATAAGGGATCTATGGATTTGGGGTTAGTATGTATGTGCTACAATTTTTCATAGAGCATGGAACTATCATCATTCCCCAAATAGACATAAAACTGGAAGAATGACACAGAGAAAAAATAAAGGAAAAACCTTTTGGTTCAACATGGAAGAAACATGAATGTCTCGACGCCTTGCATCATCCCCAAAAGTAAAACACAAGACAAATTAAAAAGATAAAGATAAATATTTTGGGTCAACATGGAAGATACATGAATGTCTCAACACCTTGCGTCAACCCCAAAAGGAAAAACACAAGACAAAATGAAAAAGATGATTACGACATAGAGAAGAATGAAGGTACATATAGAAGAATTCACAAAAGAGAGAGGAACATCAAAAACAATGTCATGGGGGATCACATTACACACATGCAATCACAAAGAAAATGAAAAAGAAAAAGACTAGTAAGGCACATGCGAGTCAACCTAAAGCAGGTCATTTGCTTCCCAATCTCGGTCAGTATAAATAGAAGGCAGACAACTAGCCAAAGGGACAAGAGCAAGTGTTGAACTAGGACACGCACCAAGTTCAACAATATTTAACGATGAAATTAATGTCATCTAAGCTCATGGAAGAATAAAATAATGCATTCAACTCATCATGCACTTGTTCATCTTTTTTGCAATGTCAATGTCATCATCTAAGTTAATCACAATAGAGGTCGAATAACAATGTCCATACAATGTTTTTGTTTATGTTGCAGTGAGGGTTGAGATTCATCATGCATTGCTTTAGTTAGGTTTAGATTTTTATTTTCTATGTTATTATTGCTTTCTTGCAATCTATGAGTAGTAGCATGACATCTACGTCTATGCTCTCTGGCACTTTAATTTTTTTCAATTTATTGTCAATTTATTTTTGTGTATGAGTAGGTTTGTCAATTATAGGTTCCTTCTCTTCCTTGGGAGGACTAGAAGGAGCAACAATAGGTTGCTCAACCACTTTCTCTTTGACTTTATAAGCTTGTTTGACTCTAGGAGGGACAACAAGATTGTTTGTGTTATCTCATGGTCTCTTATATGAAATTGCAGGAAGTTGTTCTATAGGTTGTTCTTGTATGTTTGGAAGTGTTTTTGGTTCAATCATTGTCTCGTCAAGGATGGTTGGTTCAGTCATAGGTTGAGGCATGTTTCGAAGGGATAGTTCTGCTATTTTCTTTTCCTTGAATTTTTGATGTGATTTGAAAAATAAATCTTCACGAAGCTTGATAGGTTCCATAGGCTCAGGCCAAAAGTAATCTAATGAAAATTTCCCATTTTCCAAGGCAAGATGGAATCCACTATGATGCAGAGTGAAGATGTAATTGCCAAATGGAAAATTTAGACATTAATGCACAACAAAAGGGACGTCATTCATGGAGTGAAGCCATGGATAACCTAGCTTCACAAATTGGTCTGACTGTGGAATGATGGAGAATGAGATTGTTAATGTTTTCGGTCCCACTTTTAAAGGGAGATCTATCGAGCCTATCGTAGGGAAATCAAATCCGTTATGTGTATTGATCCAAGCTTTCGTATTGTCGTATGTATCTTGATATAGCTCATGCACATATAATAATTCTTCTGTGATCGCATTCTCTCCACAAACAAGATCAATCAATATCCCATTAGTGGGCTTATTATTGATTCAGCTAGCTATGTAAAGAGGACCATCGGGTGCACGTTTAGGTATGTCATTTTGTGAGAAAGAAATGTCAAGAGGTTGTCTAATTAATCCCTTACGAGGTATAGATTCGATAAATGCTACCACGTTCTCTATGGGAGGTAATTGCATATGGTCATGATTCATGTTAACATTGTTCTTAGTTTCGGCAGGAGGATTGGGTGTGGCATGTATATTGATATTGTCTTAGTACTCCTGAAGGAATTAACTAAGGCTATATAGATGTTTTGTGTTATGTTTCGGGTTTTAAGCACTTTCCTTAGATTTTGTATTATAGGAACCAAGCTAATGTCAAAGCATTCACTAAGGATATGGGCCTGTAATTTTTCTAGTTGTTTGTCTATTTTGTCAATAACATCATGCACATTGATTATAGGAGGCGAAGCCATGGGTAGTGAAGTATGCAAACTATGAGCCATGGAGGGTTGATTCTCAACATTATCAAAAAGAGAGTTAGAGCACCCAAGATCCATGACAAGTGAGAGATCGTTGGATGACATGAGCCTTGAACTACGTCTTATAATAGTATTACGAATAGGAGACCAAGTTGCAAAGCTCATACAAGTTTTACAATCCTAGTGTGCAAACCCTAGAATGGCAATGCAATATCCTAGAATGAAATATAATTTTCAGAATCTAAGTAATGAAATTTATTGGTTAAACAATGCAATAAACTAAAAAGGAAATGTTTTGATGCAATTTTGAATTTTTAACAATGCACTGAAATGAAGCAATTTAAGCTAAATGCAAAGAAATTGATGAAACAACAAATCAGAAAACTAAAACAGCAAGATGAATGCACCAAATAGAAGCTAAAAAATAAGATTTTAATGTCCTGAAATTGCAGATCTATAGCCAACAGGGACTCATTCGCTAGTAAGGGTGAATGGGTCCTGGTTAGGTCTTTCTAGGAGTTTTCTATGGATTTCAAACTGAATTTTGATGCCTTTTCAGATGCCAAAAGGTACATATCATACCTGAGCAGGGACTTATTCGCTAGTAAAGGTGAATGGGTCTTGATTAGGTCTTTTTAAACTATTTTTCAATGATTTGCAAGTTCTCGGATTTATCTTTTAGTTCTAGGTTGTAGACAATGAAATGCAACTTCAGATTTTTCAGAAATTCAATACAAAAATGCAATAGAAAGATGAAATGCAATTTTTTTTATTTTCAAATGTAATTGAATGAGATCTAAATGAGATGCAAAATGTCTATTTTTTTCTTGTAATTTTTAGATTTAAGAAGTGCAAAACAATGCAAATCTAAACCCTATATGATATGCAAGATTTCAATGCAAAAGAAGAAACCCTAATTGAATGCAATATTTTAACTTAATATGCAATGAGAGATTCCAAAAACTAGAATATTGCAATGTTGAAAATGTCAGGTTCACCAAATAATGTATAGGGTGAAAATAGGATCCACCCTAATGTGTGGGAAAAAGAGATGGATCACTTATTTTTCAAGGCCCTAAACACCTCAAATTATGCAAAATATGATGCTAATAACAACCAAAAATGCTACCCAACTATTATAGCAACTATGGGGAATGTTTTTAGAGCATAAAAAGTTGTGTACCTAGCCAGAAAGTTGTTTTTGAGTTATGGAGGACTCATTCTCCTTCACTAGTGAATGGGTCCTTTTAGGGTTTTGAAAAACTAATTTCAAGATCCTGTACCTTGACTTCTACACTCTTAAAATCCCGATTGTCAAGTTTTGGAAGCCTATAGTTAATTCTATATAGCTCTTTTCGTGATCTTGCACTTTGAATGACAACTTTTGCAACTTTGCAACTTTGACAACTTTGCTCCAAATCTTTCTCAACTTGATCTCCAACCCGTAAATTTCCAATAACACACTCAAGGGCAAGAATTTTTTTTCATTTGTTAGTGATGGGGGTTTGCTGCAGTCAAACCCCTTGTAGGTAATTAAACCGAATGATAAAATGAAGCGAGAAAGTGCAATAATGTAAATGATGTCACCTTGGATTTTGTCTTGTGAATCAAATCTACAAACAATCATGGAGTGGCCATGAAGAATGTAGATCTTGGATGTAGGATGATGCTTGTAAATGAATCCTCAATGCAACATTAACTTCTTAGCTTAACACACATGAATGCATTAAACCCTTGACATGATGATAAGACCTTGAATTTTTGCAATAAAGACTTGAAATATTCCTTGAAATGCCTTGAAAATTCCTTATGAATTCTCTAATGCTTTATCATTTGAATGCTTGAATGGGTCCTAGACTAGTTTCTAGGACTGAGCTCTAGGGAGCTGAAAGAAGGCCAAAAACCCATTCTAGATCAATTGAAAAAGAGGTGTCTTGTTAAGTGAGGACACATTCGCCATTAAGGGAAAATGGGTCCTAGCTCATCTTACCAAGACCAAAATTAAATTTCCAATGAAATAAATTGATATTTAATTTATGATCCTCGGGAAAGATCCTCGGGAAGTGTCAAAATTAAGGCCTAAATTCTAATCAAAAGAGGGTTAATAACTCCAATGAATTAAGACCACCTATATAAGTGTGAAAGTGTTTTAAGGAATTTTAAAACACTTAAACAAGGTACATTTTTATTGACATGGGGACCATTAGGCTTAATTAAGCAAATAAGTCCTAGAAAAGCATGAAAGTGTGTTACAACACTTTACAACACCCTTGCAAAGGACCAATTAAGACATGTTTTAGTTAAATAAAAGTCCTAGAATAGTGTGAATGTATATAAGACATTACAACACCACTCCAAGACACCATTAATTTAGCTTTAATGCCAATTATCAAGAAGCAAGGAAAAGGCTACTTTTTTCATTACTACACATCTAATTCTAACCTCCTTTTTTGTATCAAATCTCCACACTTCTCATTGCCCTAGATCAGTCCCTATTTTTCCAATTTGTAGAGTTATCTTAGTTATCCAAACCTCCCCTTTCCCTTCATTTTTCCCAACCTCATTTCCTCTCCCACATCCTCACAAAAATTCATTTTCATTACCTTTGTATACTTTTAAATTTTATTTACATTTCCTCCCTTTCCCCCATACCTACTTGTGTCCACTTTCATTAGTTTCCTCTACACCATTCCCCCTCCATATTGCAAAATTCCTTTGTACCTCTAGGCTTCCTCTAGTCATACCTCCACCTCCTATCATTCTTGTAGTGTTTTCACCAATTTTTGTCATCTCTCCTCATGTATACTTTAAGTTGATTTGCATACATCATTTCAATATCCAATCTCCATGCCCACTTCCACCCTAGAATCTTGTGATAATTATTGATGCCTTTTTACTACTTATTTTCACTCAAGCAGAGGTCAAGACTAATTCCTAACATATTTGTCTTCCCAAACCTAATTTTGTTGTCTAAATCTATAAGGAAACCTTACATCTCCTCTTCTCACATATATTTTTTTCCACTTCCATAATTTTTCTAGATTACTTCCCTCACAACCTAGATCCTCCCAAGACACCATTAGGGATTGTATTTGACCCTCCAACTAAACAATCAATGTTTTACTACCCAAAAAAAATTATTTAATATCAAAGACAACAAGATAATCACACCCTTGATCCCTTAAGAAAGGATCGGGTGAATCAACAAGATGATTGACTATTATGTGAAGTGTGTTACTTGTCTTTTGATTTAGCTAATTATATTATTGCAGCACTAATATTAAAGGATAATTAATTTCCAAATGAAGATAGCACCCCAAAATACCATGAGGATGATTATGTGGACTAAATTTATGCTTATGAATTATATAAAGAATCACTTCACTATGATGAAGGAAATCATCATGTTCAATATGAGTTTCCAAATCAAGACTTTAAGAAACTTAAGGAACCTATGCAATAGATATACAAAAGAGAAAAATGTTGAATTGAATATTGTGTGGATTAAGGCATCTCAACCTTAGAGAGTCCCAAGATTATTTAATTAATTAAATTAGTCCCTTTGTTGCATATTTTATTAATTAAATGCTAAGTGATATGTTTCTAAGTTGATATAATTATTTGTGGGACCCATTTGTGAGTTGGCTTCCTACATGTTTGGTGGAGAGCACAAGATTGTGCCACTTGTCACTTGGGAACTCAATTGGGAAGAGGTGTTTGTGAAAACCTCTCAAATGTCCAAAAATTTCCTTTATCAAAGACAAGGCTATGGTTGCTCTTTTTCATTGTTCAAGTAACAAGATTGGTCGTAGGGTTATTCTTATGACATTAATTAATATAAAAGGGAATGCACTACATTGTTTTCTAGATAGGTACTACTATTGGTTTGTGTTGCCTTGTTTCCTACCTTGAACAATATTAAGATGAGACTGGTATTGTAGCAGTGAAGCAATCTAGAAGTCTTTCATTTTTTGTGAGTATATAATATGTTCTTGGTTTGAATAAGATAACCCAATATATTCTTGAAATGCTTGAAACATGTATAAATATCATAAAAGAGTTCACTACTTTGTTATTTAATTTATTAGATTAGAGAAATAACCTTGAGAGAATCGAGGGTTCTTTAACCAAGTTACATAAGGAAGATTTTTATCTTAAAGCCTCAACCATTTAGGTTGAGCTAAGAAAAAGTAAACCGTAAGAGTACGAGCACTAGTATAATTTGTAAAATATATGACTAGGCGACTAAAACTTTTAGTCACAACAACTAAAAATGACTAAATTCTACTCATTTTTTGCAACTCAACTATAAATGAGTAAATAAATCACTAATTTGGTCGTTGACTAAAAAATTATTTAGTCACAAAAATAAAAATGACTAAATAGTTAGTCATCACATCCAAATTAGACAATTTAAAAAAAAACAATTTGGCCAATTATTGGCGCGATGTATTCATGTGCGCAATGTATTGGCGTGATTATTTGCTTTCATTGCAAATTCATTTGTCTCGCTTTTCCTTGTGAACTTGCTTCATTTGTTAGCCTAGCATGAGTTGTGTGGATCAGTTATAGCAACTACTTGCATGGGAAATAAGGATTTGGAGAGGACCTGTAGACTTTTGAAAAGTTGGACAAGGGTAAGGAAGTCAAAGTTTGTTGCAACGAATTTGAATTTGTTGAGGCCCTCTATAGCGAAATCGGATTTGGGGACGCCCTTTGTAGTGAATTTAGAGGTAATTTGAAACCCTCATTATATTAAAGAACAAATTTGAAATGCTTATTACAATCTATTGCTCTTAATAATGTTCTTTTACAATATTGCCACTGTTTTGCTTCATAATGTGTTCGAGCTAAATATAATAAAATTTGGGTGTCAGTGCCAAAATAGATTTCCTCAAAAAAAATTGATACATTTTCATTGCAAGCGCAAACTGTCCTTCTGCAAAGTAAACATGTCCTAGATTTACCCACACATCAGGCATTTGAACAAAGATGTTTCCTGCAGCATCTTCTTGTACCTGTGTAAATATTTCCTTTGCAATATCAAATTGACCCCTTTCAGCTAGCACAATGGCTGCCCCATTTGCAACATAAACATTTCCCAGTCTTTGTGTCAACACTTTACAATGGTTGTCCTATTTGTAGCATAAACATTCTCACTACAAGCACAAATTGTCCTTGTGCAAAGTAATCATGTGCTAGATTTACCCACACATCAGGCATCTAAACAAAGATGTTTCCTACATAAATTTCTTGTACCTATATAAAAATTTCATTTGTAATATCAAATTGACCCCTTTCAGCTAGCACAATGGTTGCCCCATTTGCAGCAACATTTCCTGGTCTTTGTGCCAACACTTAAGTGGACCCTTTTATGACATTAAGATCATCTTGAGTTATTATTATACTCCTATTTTCCAAGAGAAAAATCCCCAAGGCCCATGGGAAATGAACAATGAGCATTTGAGTTTCAACTTGGTTTCATTTTGAAAAGGGGACATTACATTGTACAAGATTTGTTTAACAGTGGAATAATTTAATCCGACTATTTGGTACTGTAAAATAAAAATAGATGAATTAATCCATTTTCAATTATAGGTTCTTTTAATCTAGAATCTGATAGAAAGATAAAGCATAATAAATTGAAGGACACAAAAAATGTTCTAAAATAAAGACTAAAATAGGTTGCCCATGAAAAACAAGAAAGAGAAAAAATGAAAAGATAACATATAGATGATTCATTTGAGGTTTTTGATAAAATCTCATTTAACTATGTCAAATGGATTTGGAAGGGACAAAGAATATTTGATTGACTAAAATTTTGAGGTAGCCTATCCATCGTCATTGTATGCATCATCTTCTCTTGGAATCTATTTCTACAATGCACCAAGCTTAGAATTGATTGGGGATGCACTTAAGGTGGATAAAAACTCATCAAATGATTTATGTATGCTTGGCAACATGGAATTGAAAATAGATGACTGGCTTAAAGCAAAAGAAACAATTAAAGTAGCATGCCAACTTGTCTTGGTGGATGAAGCAAAACAAATATTTGATGAAGAACGAAGGATTTAGAGGAAAGGAGAAAGCAAGAGGAAGAACTTCGGCAGGTGATGCAACAAGAGGAGAAATTTGAACATGTGAAGGAATTATGGAAGAGTAAGCATAAGGATAGGGATGATGACGATGATGAGGCTGGTCAATCTGAGAAGAAACAAAAGAAGAAAAAGAAGAAGGATAAGGACCACAAGGCTTATGATTATTATATGGAGGAACCTGATGTTTCCATGGAATATGGGGAAAATTATATGAGTGATAAGGCACAAGATGATGCAAAAAATTCCCAAGATCTTCTTACAACTACAGGTCTAGAAGACTTTGATGATGGCGAGACAAATTCTCCAGTTTCAATAAAATCATGAAGGAGACATGCATACTCTTATTCTGAAGATGATGAACCATTGCAAAAATAAATTCCAAGAGAATATGATCCATATGATGATGATGTCTAGGCTTCCTAATCTTTAACCAAACCTAGCTCCTATTTTCCAAGAGAAAAATCCCCAACACTCATGGGAAATTAATGATGAGCATTTGAGTTTCAACATATTCCAAAAGAAGATGATGCATACAATGCAGATGGATAGGCTACCTCAAAATTTTAGTCAATAAAATATGTTTTGTCCCTTCCAAATCCATTTGACATAGTTAAATGAGATCTTATCAAAAACCTCAAATGAATCATTTGTATGCTATATTTTCATTTTTCCTTATTCTTGTTTTTTGTGGGCAACCTATTTTAGTCTATTGAAACTCAAATAATGCTCATCAATCATTTCCCATGGGCCTTAGGGATTTTTATTTTGGAAAATAGGAGCTAGGTTTGGTTAAAGTTGAGGAAGCCTAGACATCATCATCATATGGATCATCTTCTCTCAAATTTTTTTTCTGCAATGGTTCATCATCTTCAGAATTAGAGTATGCATGTCTCCTTCATGGATTTTTTGAAACTATAGAATTTGTCTCACCATCATCAGAGTCTTCTAGACCTGCAGTTGCAAGAAGATCTTGGGAATTTTTTGAATCATCTTGTGCCTTATCACTCTTATAATTTTCCTCATCTTCTATTGCAACATCAGATTCCTCCATATAAGAATCATAAGCCTGGTGGTCCTTATCCTTCTTCTTTTTCTTCTTTTCCTTCTTCTATTTCTTCTCAAACTGACCAGCCTCATCATCATCATCATCATCATCCCCATCCTTACGCTTACTCTTCTATAATTCTTTCACATGTTCAAATTGCTCCTCTTATTGCATCACCCGTTGAAGTTCTTCCTCTTGCTTTCTCCTTTACATTTGAATCCTTTGTTCTTCATCAGCTTTTCATTTTGCTTCATCAGCCAAGACAAGTTGGTGTGCTACTTTAATTATTTCTTTTGCTTTAAGCCAGTCATATGTTTTTAGTTCCATGTTTTCAAGCATACATAAAGCATTTGATGAGTTTTTATCCACCTCAAGTGCATCCCCAATCAATTATATGTTTAGTTGGATCTCATTTCGAGCCTGAGCCATGGCTACAAGATGTAGATATGCATCCATATAATCAGGAAACTTGAACAATTTTGGCCTATATAAAAGATTTTCTTTTTCAGTATCATGTAGCTATTCAAACAACCTAGCAAGATTAAATAGTGTTGTGACTTTAGCCCATGGTAACTCAAGTGATTATAATATGAATGATATTTCATGAGAGGGTGGTTAGTTGAAACAAGAGTTGTCTCAGTCAACTGTTCCACAAGAAAATGTTGCCCTATGAAGAAAAAATGGTTTGCTAAATGATTCAATGTCATTGGACAGTATGGGTATAATTCAAAGGTGCTATGCATCTTTTACATTCCTTCATGAACACTACCTTTTTGATAAAATTCAAAGGTTGAATGGTTCTTCAAAGGTTCTATGCATCTTAGCCATAGCAGCAAGGTAGTGATCTATTTGATAAAATGCTTTGGTAGACATGTATGAAAAATGTGGTAGCATAGACAAGGCAATGAACTTTGGAAAAAGCGTCTCAAATAAATGTGGTCTCATGGTGATGGAATTCCATGACGAATGCCATGACAAGAAAATTGTTATGGATTGTCATGGCATTCCATCACCATGAGACTACATTTCTTTGAGGCATTTTTTCAACCAATTCACTACCTTGTTTATGCTATTGCTTACTATTATGCTTTGATAGATTTTTTCCAAGCATTTGTAGCTTGTTTGAAATCACTTGTTGTAGGCTTTTAGCCATTGCAACAAGGCAGTGAGTTGTTTGATAAAATGCTTTGGTAGAAAATATGTATGAAAAATGTGGTAGCATAGAAAAGGCAGTGAACTATTTGAAAAAATACCTCAAAGAAATGTGGCTTCATGGAATGCCTTGACAAGAAAATGCAATTGGCAGTTGCTCCTAGTTATTAGTTATGCAATGTGAATAAATTGCATAACTACTTAGATTGACTTTCTAAAAACTATATTGTAATTGAAATTTTGTCATCATTAGCATCTAGTTATTAGTTATGCAATGTGCAGTAATGCTTTGAGTTTGAAAGATGTGCAATGCAATGTAATCAACAATGTAGATGATTATGAACAAATAATTGATACCAATTCATAATATACCCCTGCATTCCAACCTAAAATACATAAAAAAATCCAATCATACATAGTATTATCAACAAATAATTGAGACCAAAATTTGAGCACCATATTAAATCTTCTTGTCCATTGATTGCTTCAAATAATATTACAATATAACATAAGTCTCCTCATATATGTTTCTATAAATTCCTATGATGATGATATCAAAATTTGGTATTGGTTTTTCTTTTATAAGAGAAGCAACAAGCTTCAGAACATTACAAAATATTGCATCTTTTGAAAATTCATGCCTCTTCGTATAAACTAAACTAAACATTAGTTTTTCTTAAAACATAAAATAGAGAAAGTAGATAACTAATGAAGCCTGCAGCACTCGTGACACCATAGTCCGTTAATCTCTGTAAGGCACCCGTGATCACTGAAGATCTGTTCAAGGTCCTTTCTCCATATTAGTGTATCTGAATGTGTGGTTCTTCCCCTGTGACAACCCCAAGGCCTACTATTCAGGGGGAGGACCCATATACCTCTACTCTCACTCGTACACTATATAATCATGTGGCCATTTGTATTTTTGAATTTTCAATATGTCTGCAAAGTGAATCTTCCATTGGTTGTCTAGTAATTCCCTGCCATCCATGATAAACTTAGAATATCAAGCATCCAATAACTCCATCCATGATTAAGTCGAACCTATCAAGACTCAACTCACCATCCTTTTGTATGCGAGTGATGCACTGTGGAACAATTTGGACAAATCCACTCTTCCATTCATTGAGGTCCTTCAAGTGGTCATCATCTTTCAATAGTTTTGGCACAAACCATTGATTCAGAGTATGAAATGAATATATTCTTGTTATGATCTTTTGGTCCTCTGCTTGCATTTATTGGAATTCATCTATAACTATTTTGGCCATCTACTCTGTAGGCTTTAATGTTGCAAGAGCCTCAATATTCCTCTATAATATTTTGCACAAGGTTACCAATGTGTGGTGTATGAGTTGCCATATCTTAAAAAGGGGATCCAGTATGGGTAGATGTGTTTTCATCTAATCAATTGCCTATGTCAGTGAGATATATCAATCATACACACTTTCCAACTTATCCACAATTATCTTTATCCTGTGCTCAAGGATCTTCTCTATAACATTGCAAATTTTCTTATTCACTCCTTCATTACCCTCATTGTTGGATTTCTTTAACTCTTCAAGCTCCTACCTAAGAATGCTTACTTGTTCAATAGAATCACTTTCTATATGAACTGGTGGAGCAGGAGGATGTTGGTATAAAATTATTTCCTTGTTCTATGAGGGGATTGCTCCTTTCAATTGTTCCTTTAACTTCACATTTTACATGACCAATTTATTTACTTCATCATTTAAAAATTTTCATTCATTTTCATACTCTCCCAATCTAGATTCCATCTCCTTAACTATAGATCAAGTGAACATAGTTGAATGCATTGTAATGATTGCAACTTCTAGACGAGATGTATCCTTTAATGTTTTCACTATAGTTGTCCCTTTCATTTCCTACACTACATCTAGTAACCTTGGTTTTTGTCTACTCTTTTGTTTGGCCCAGAATGCCAAGGTTTCAATATTATGGTTATACCATGTGCCACTTACCCCTTCATCTAGGTCAAACTCAACAATCAGCATTGGGTCCTCCTGTGTTCTCACTTGATCAAGTAAAAACATTTTCTTTAATTCCATACCAAGGACAATAAGTATATTACTTTTCAAAACCATCTCTTTAGCCTCTTGTGGGCTGACATCAATATTATCAATGCTTAATTCATTAAAAGTTTGGGCTACTATTTGGTCATGCTAGGATTCCTCAGCTCCCATCTAATTTATTTCAACCCTCACTTCAAACTCTCTCATTTTCATCTTAACCCAAAAGTCTTTAAATTCAGGGGTTTTGATAAATTCATCATCTTCTAAGCACTTGTGAGCTACAACTACCCTGTCATCCTCATACATTTCTCTTTCTCCTTTTACTTCAATATCGGCTCTAGCTTCAGGCCTGTGGGATTCAATTTCAGGCATAGGTAGGTCCACTTCAATATCATCCTTGAAATGTCTTAACACATTAACTACTTCTTCTTTATCTCCATCCTCCTCACTTATTTCATGGGAAACAAGTGGTTCTATCTCTTGTGTCTTTTGTTTTTAGAAGGTGGTTGTTCAAGAGGTGATCCTGGAGAAGCATGACATGCTGAAACAGTATCCAGAGTTGATTCTGTAATTACAATACCACTCGGCCTTTTGGAAGACAATTTGGCAAGGTCCCCCATAGCTTCTACAGTCTTAATTAATTCATGAAACTTATTAATTATCATATCAATCCTCTTGATACGATCTGCTTCCTCTATGAAATAACCCAAGAAATCATTGTGCTTCATCTTCTTTCTTCCTCAAACCTTTTCATAATTTCCCATTTTCTCATCCTGTCATATGCTTGTTGAGGAGTGAAACAATTTCTGATTACATCTTCTTCATAGTCAATCTAGTGAGTAGCTATAGCGTTGGTAAGAAAAGTGTGTCTTAAAAAATTCATGTGACCCTCATGGTCAAAAGCTCTTTCCTTTCCAAACTATAAAGAGTACCTTGATTTTAGATAATTCTACAACTCTTCAAGTGTATTGAATCCCACTGATAGTTCCCAACATGTCAAATTAGGTATAAATGTACCCTTCCTTTTTTTACTCATGACATCCTTTTCCATCCATAGGATCTGCCACATGAAATATAAAAAGGCTAATAGAAGTGGGCAAAACTTTGGCAGTATATGTGGGGCCTTTGGGCATCCATAAATCCTAATTATTGTGGTATCTATTAGAAAAAACCAATCACCAAAGTTATGAGTATGGCCTTGCTCAGGTTTCAAAGCCAAAGGTCTTAACAATTGTAGCACAAGTGTATGTAGTCTTGGTGGTTGGTGGCCAAGAACTCTCATAATTTTGTACACAAATTCATCGATGAATATCACATAATTTGAATTCTTACATCTGTTGTCCCATATATAACACCATAGTTGCACTGGCAGAAAATTCCCCTACTTGTCAATCTGACCCAAACACATCCTTTTGGTCCATCTATCTTTATTCTGGTATAATATCAAGTGGCACAACAAAGAATATTGTTTGAATGTTATGGGGGATATATTTTCCCTAACTTGCAGAAATGTTTCATGCAATGCTTTCTCAAGATATGAGGCAAAATCATATTTAATGTTCATCTCAGGGTTTTGGATCCTCATAGCCATCATCATTAAACTAACTAGCATTCGCTCTTATGCATCTATCCAAAGTACTTGGCAGAGAGAAAAGTAGGTTTTCTTGAAATAGAATTAGAAATCTGAGACTTCAAATGGTTTAGTAGCATAAGGGGATATAGGAATCACCCTGTTGTTCGCACCCCTTTTCATGTAAATGGGGACCTCATCACTTCTATGGGTTTTCCTCAATCTAGTATATTCTTCTTTACTCCTTTGCAAATCAATTTCAGTCGAGGCTTGTTTGTTTAGGTCAAAACATTCAATGATGGCCACTTTAGTCAACACAACTAATGGTGAACCATCTGACAATCTCACATACCTAGTACCAAGATGATAACTCTAAGACAATACTCTGATGAACTCTACATCTATAAAAACATTT
>VDFB02367116.1:0-26934 GCA_007258455.2 Sequoia sempervirens
TGCTTGGTTTTTCGTGCATAAATAATCTAAGGTCTTATGTTGGGGTTTCAGTGTGCTAATTGGGTCGCCATCATTATATGGTCATTTTGCATCTTATTCTGTGAGATTTGAGTGAGTTTTGAGAGTGTTGTGAGTAAATTGGTGAGTTACAGGGCTGCTGTTCGTGCATGTGAAGATCCGGACTGTCAAAATCAGATTATCAGGTTGGCCGTAATTTTGCAGTTTCTGAGTTGATCTTCCTTATTCATTGAAAGAATCCTTTAATATTGTTGCAGTTCTATTACTCTTGATTGTAATTGATAGCAAGGCATTGTCTAACATTTGTAAGCTGGCAGTAGTACTGACAGCAGTTATAATCTTGCTTATCAAATTGTAATGTTCATCTTTACAGTCTTCATTTGCTATTACATTTAATTTACCTCCGCCCTATGGTAGCTACTCTCCCATTCTAGGTTAGCAAGCACATTCTGGGTGTTGAGTGTTTCAGCTTTCAGCATTTATCTTTCAAGCATTGTTATTGTAATCACTCCGTCATATGGTCGCCCCTCACTCCGTATTGGATTGGGTAGCACATACTTGACGTCGAGTTCCCTTCAGCATTTAGATTAGAAGACCCTCTGACCATATGCTCGCCATCATCGGCGCCATTCTTGGTTAGAGTTACAGCATAAGCAGTTTGTTTTAGATCCTCTAACCAATGCTCACACCTTGCCCACATCGGGATCCTGGTGTACATTCTGGTTAGAGTTGCTTCCTGCATGTTTTGGTTTATCCTCTAACCTTAACGGGTGCATTGATTGTAATTTGCAATTTGTTAAAATAAAAAAAAAATGGCCCAGAATATTTCAAGTGACACCAAAGGATTGCCAAGGTGAGACTCCGCAGAGCATGGAATAAAGGAGTGTTCCATCCAACCCTACTCCTACTGCAAGGGGACATCCAGGGATTTTGCTGGAAGTTACCCCGCAATGAAACCCATCACATTTAGAATTCTTTGTTGGAGGCCCTTGGGAGTGTTGATGAAGTAGATGTTCGTCTTCTCTGCGTTTACTTGCTGCCCTTCTTGTAAACAATACTTCTGCATTACCACTTTCATTGACGTTGCCTCCTCAATAGTTGCACAGCCATACAATATTGTGTCATCAACGAAAAGCTGATGTGAGATTGGAGGGATTTGATTTGAAACTTCAATGCCACGCCATGTGCCTGGATTTGCCTTTGATATGTGTTTACTCAACCGCCATGATTACATATAGAAAGGAGACATGGACGCCTGGACACAAGCCCTTTGCCCCCTCAAAAAATCCACATGATGAGCCATTTACCACTACCAAGTACCTTGGTGAGGATATGCAACTAAACACCCATTTTATTCATTTATCCCCAAAACTGAGATTCTTCATCACCTTCATTAGAAAACTCCATTGCACCCTATCATACGCCTTGCTCATATCGAGCTTCACCACCATTCCACCTTTTCTTTTTTGAGGGAGTGTAAACTTTCATGGGCTACTATGATTCCATCTGCTATGTATCTTCCTGGAATGAACCCGCTTTGTTCTTGCGAGATTAAACGAGGTAGGATCCTTTTCAAATGGTTAGCCATTACTTTTGAAATGATTTTGTATATTGAATTACACAATGCAATTGGTCTGAATTCGGCAAAGGTTTCACAATTTTCCTTCTTTGGAACCAAAGCTATGTTGGTATTGTTGAAATCCTTTAAAATAGTGGTTTTCTTCCTCGATTCCTCCACCACCTCTACTATCTCCTTCCCCATGAAATCCCAACAGGATTGATAAAAGAATGCATTATAGTTATTCACTATAGATGGTATTACTATTATCTACCTTGGAATAGTGGTGAAAATAAATTGTTCTTCTCCAATGATAATAAAAAGATCTTCATTCTGCAGAAGAGACCCTTCATAGATGGTAGGAATATGTTCTTATTATAATCCAATAAACTAATTTCCCTCTTTTGTATGAACTTATGTGCACTAGTGTGAGTTTTGAAGGATGATGTTACAAAGGTTCCTTCCAATGAATACCATAATAAAAAGATGGAAAATTTTGTATCATTGCCATTTCCCATAGCAATTAGGGAGCTTTCATAAGTTACTCCTTGCTTACAAAAACCCATTCCATGTGCCATCATCTCTCAGGTGGTTATACTAGATGTATGTTATAAAACAATATACTCGGTTTAACCCAATTACTATAAAAATTCTGCCCATTCATATACATGGTATTAGATTTTGGCCTTGAAAAAGAATAAGAAAAATTGGCTTGATCATGTTGAATGAGATCACACATTGTCATGATCTTTTGCCCTCTCATTTCATCTCTATTAAAGATAGTGGCCAATGAATACAAACTCTCAATTGGCATTGTTGCAATCCAAATTGATAGAAAAATGTTGCATCCTCCGTCATGATGAATTATGGGAGTGTTGTGAATATCAAGATCCCACTCCTTTGTGCAAAGCCAATTTTGTATTTGAGTAAAAGGATCTAGGTGTCCTTTATGGCAGGTCATGTCTTTCACTCTTTCTCCATGCTTAGAGCACTTTCCATGATAACAAAAATGTTGAAAGGATATAACAAAAATAAATCCAAACTATTATCGTCTTTTGTCATGTCCCTTGCAAATTGCATCATTAATCTGGGCCAACCAAGTATAAATAAATAAAATACATATATAAAAATAATTTAAATTATACTTATAATTATCATAATATAATATTAAAATTATAATTAACATAGGAAAATATATTTATAGAGCTAATATAAATAATATTAACAAAACATACTAAATCACCCATATAGTCCTAAAGAGCAGCGATTACAAACATTATGAAAAGCTGTGATTAATAATAAGGCAGCAATCAATAAATAACAATCTTTAATTACTAAACAAGACATCGATTGGGGTTGAAAAGTCATGTCTTCTCCCCACCGTGGGATATAAAAGGAGAAATATATTTGCAATTAGATAGAGGAGGAAAAATATGTACAGGGCAGAGATAAAAAACAGGGAATAAGAACAGAAATACACGGGGTATTTTCTGAGTATTGCAGCAGATTTCTATTCATAAGAGAAGATAAAAGCAGAATTATGAGAACGGTTACCAGCAAGGAAAATATGCAGAAAAAGAGATATGTACAGATCTTAAAGAAGTGAGTAACAGGTTTGAAAAGAGATATAGAATTAGCAAGTATAATACCTGTATATATATATGAATAATAAATATATATATGTAGTTAATATGTATAGGCAAGGGTGATTATTGTAAGTTTAGAAGTTAATCAGTAATAGTCATATATATATATATATATGAATATATATGAATATGAATATATGTATAATATTCGATTATGCAATAATGATTCCTGCAGCAATTGTTGAGTCTTATATGTTGTTATGTTTCTTTAATATTAATATGAATGATAGATTCTTATGCGCTTGATTTGCACTAACAATATCCTCTGAGTATTAAGGACAGATCGATTGAAAGAGAGAATATAGAGAGCAACAAGCATCTACAGGAAAAGCAAACAAGAGAGATTAGAGGGCTACACCTCCTAAATTGGAAATAAATAATAATAAATCTGCATACACACAAAAGTCTGATTTCCTAAACCGGTGGTATGAGATCTATTTTACTGTTACATGTTGTACCATAGTTTAATATAAGTAACTGTGATTATTAATTTAGATATTCAAAATGCTAATGGTACACGTCTGTTATAACTGCTTCCTTATACCAATAAATATGATCAATATGTGTTGTTATATGCCTTGAATGTTTAGCCATGATAGAAGGAGCTCAGATTACAAGAGAGGAACGGTGATGGGGCACTCTCCTAGGTATGCCACCTCAGGTGGGGACCTGATGAGCCCCATGGGGCCAAGGGGGTACAGAGGGTACTGCCTTTGGGCTTAGGAGAGATGGAATTTTTAGGGCACCCATTGGAATCTCACTCCATCATGGATAATCAGCACTGGGAGTCAGATCATAGGGAGAAGGAAATGATTGGCAAGATAACGGAAAAGACACCTCCTAGATAGATCACCTCATATGAATGGTATGCGCCACATGAGGCCAAGGGAGATGGTATATTCCCTTGGGTCTAGGGAAAAAGGGTCCAAGGCACCCCATCAAGCCGCATTCTCCCATTCTCTCCTATGATTGAACCTTCCAAGGATGTTAGAGTACTTTGTGATTTAATGTTTGGCCCTGAGTTTATTAATATCTAATTATGGAAATTTGCTCTTTGTTATTATTGTGGTAAATGATTCTAATCTGCTAATCAGTTTGATTATTGTAAATGGTTCTAACCTGTGTGCAGGGCTTCAATCAGGGTTTCAATCAGAGGAAATGTATTATCAAACCCTTTTGTTATTTAAATTGAGGGAAATTAGGGCAGATTTGGGGCACTGCCAATTAGGGTACATTACATCTTTTTCATGCTTTGAATTGTACTCTTAGGAATGACTAGAATGCTTCTCTTCATCAAACATCAAATGCTTCAAAGTAACTATCTCCATTCATTCTTCAAGAATGATGAAGTGACAACTTGTTGAATGCATCCATTGTCCTATGGTGTCCATGTTGGCCTCTCCTAGATTCGTCATGTGCAAACCAAAAGTCTCCTTCTCATGATTACAAACTAAACTAACCCATCAATGAATTCATTGAGCTTGGAACAAGGGAACTCAAATGTTTCATGGTCAACCTCCATGTAGTCGGTCTGTATCATCATGGAGTTTTCTTAATAATCTTGCAATTCCTCCTCATGGGGGTCAATTTTAGATGAATCATTCTTTACAATAGCATCACATGGCCCAATCATTACCAAACATTTCAAATTATTATTACATGGTTCAATTACTTGCATACCTGAAAATTGGGTGAATGTTTCTTGGGCATTATTTGCAATTATGGATACACCTTCAACACATAGTCTCAGCTCTTCTTCTTCCTTGGGTTTAGCAGCTTCTTGTGGTTTTGATTTTGACTTCTCTTTTGTTGTCATTAATGATTATTTTGGATTTTTCTCCTTGGTTTCCTCCTTAGCCCTTTTTCTTATGTATTCATATAGACCTCTTTTGTTGGGATACTGATACCTGAGTACCTCCAAATACTCATCAAAGGGAATACAAGCTTTTAAATCTTCTAACAACCTTTGGTATTTGTCAATAATTATGGGGGCCTCAATTTTGAACAATAACTCTTGAATAGGATCCATGTCTTCTTCCTTTCATAGACCATCAAATCCCTTTGATTTGGAAGGCATCTAAAAAATGTTAGCTTATCCAACAGGCTGGCAGGATCATTGCTTTGATACCATTTGTAATGTCCCTTTCTAGAACATTTCTTATTTTTCCTTTAAACAATAATTCTAACTCAAAATGATAGTTACATTATAATTTATATTAATAAACATGACTTTATTTAACATTATAAATTTTATTATAATATTCAGATTTCTAACTTATATAATTCTGAAAATAGCATTTATCTTGATTTTCTGCTATAATTCTCCTTCCAATTTGCAGCTATTCTCCTTGAATGATTGTCCCTAATATCCAGTCAAGTTATGGGTTTTCGTCCAATAACTTGATAGGAAAGGTTAAAGGTTTTCGTCCTTAAATCTCTCAATTTTTTGTCCTCTTTGGCTGTAATATTCACTTGCAATAAGTCATAACATACCTGTTCAATGGATTGATTTCTTCTTCTCATGAAATGATCTCCCATATATATTTTATTTTTAAAGGAGTCGCAACATTTCTCACACAACCACTGCCCTTTGGTAAATTATAGTTTAATTTTAATTTGACTATGTTTATTTTAAATTGCTAGTATGACACTAGTGCCACTTTTATTAGCATTATCTCATGAATGATATTGGCACCACTTTTCATTGACTTCTTAGCAGCTCACATGCTGCAATCATGATTTGAATTTCAGTGAGGGCATGACATAGAGGTATTTATATCACTATTGAGTTATCCATCTCTTGCATTGGGTTTGAAAGGAAGTTTGTGAGGAATCATATAGGATTTGTTGTGCATCCTGACCACATTGTTAAGGATCAATGTTCATAGTGCATAGATCCTTCCTAGGAGCTAGGTACCACAATTGAAGACAAGACTATAGCCATAGTTGATGACCAAATGGAGAACAATAGGACGCTTGATGCTAGATGATGGTAAGAAAAATAGATGTCATGTTGATATTCAAGATGTTGTGACTAAGCATGGGATGGTGTCGCTAGAGTCAAGCCACATATAGGTTTGCCCCTTTTGAATGGGTGATGGAGAATTCAAGAAGGATGAGATACCTGTCAAGTCCCCTTTTCCCCATTAGTGACTTTATTATTAATAGTTAAAAATGGCGTTGTTTAACACTAATATTATATACTATAAATATAAAATAATAGAAAATAAAAATTAAATAAAAATAAAACAATTTCAAATTTGGGTGCCCAAAATAGGTCCTACGGGTCCTATTTGGATGAGATATATCAACAAGTCTTTCCTATCATTTTTGCATCCAGATTTTTCAATTTACTTGTTAAGTTTCCTCTATTGAGCAATTTAGTGTGAAGGATGAAAACCCTTGAGAAGAAATGTCTGAGAGCCATAGATTAAAGTTGCGAGAAAATATTGTGAGGTACTCATCTTTCAGGAGTTTATATCACATCATTGGAGATCACCTCAATCCTTTACAACCTTCCTTGGAGTGGTTCGCTGTTGTTAGGAGGCTAGATTTACCCCCTACACAGCCCATGTTTGAAGATTTTCAGGGTTGTTTGCAGCTTACTGACATCTAGGTTGTGGCACTCCTAGGTTTTTCTGATAACATATAGGATTTGTTGCTTGATACCTATTACCATCCAGTCGCCATCACTACAAGGCATGACACCACCATCACCAGTTGTCATGGGAACCGATTCAGGCATATAGGCTATTTACAAAAGTCACCCCATCCACCCAGGTAGATTCAAATCAAATCTGGCCATTGTGGATCACCAGGATAGCCATTTGTGTAACAAATCCAATCAATACCTGTGTGCTAAGAGTGTGAAGGTTGCAACAGACTGCATCAGCACACATTGTCTAGTTGGAGATGTGAAGTACTTAATTTAGGGTCCTCGCAAATGTGTTGTTGCTAATCACAGAACCTACACAAGGAAGAGGTAATATTTGGCGCCATTGATATATTCCACTACCTACAATTCATAACAGCAGGCTTGAGAGTAAGGATAACCCAGATCGCTACAAAGTTTGAGCACCACTTTCAATTGACAAGTTATCATGCTACTATTGTAATCAAAGTGTGCCTCTCATATTTGCATTATTGTGTGGATTTTCAGTTCTATATATATCAGCACTGTATCAGTATACCTGGGTTGTATGCCTATCATGAGAAAATCAAATATTTGTTATACTTACAGCTGATAAATTTTCTGAAGAATTTAGTAGATAATACCTAACGATTTACTTTAAGTTTGGTGGTTGATATAAGCAAACTGAAGCTATTTATATTTCTCAGATCATCAGATTTACAATTCCATTTAAAGGATTTATCTGTGATCTATAAATCTAGAGCAGTTAGCAGTTAGAGTTTGGTTTCATTAAATATTTGTTCATAATCAGAAACACAAACTCTTAAATGGGACATCACAATACCACAAAATGGATTCATCCTTCCTAGCATCATGAAGGCAAAACAAATTGTCATCACTTTATGCAAAGAATTCTATATCATGAATCTAAGAAGGACCAGTAAAATTTTAGGCTTGTAATTGTTACATCCTATTGTGGAGTGAACTATGGAAACCAAGGAATTATCCTTAGTTAAGATACTTCATTATGATAATGTTTGGTCTATTTTGAACAAGAATAGTCCGGAACTCAATCTTACACTTCTAAGGTTGCCACCAAAGGGAATAACTTTGAAAAGAGATTTTCTTGCTAAGAGTCGCCTACAAAACATAATGGAGATGAGTGTTGATGGTAAGGCAAATGAACCAAGGGGCATGGAACCCAACTTTTGGGCTGCTGCCAACAATATTTTCAGCTACTACCCTGCATCATTAACTGCCATGAATAGGTTTTCAGTCATGTGGTGGAGGAATTCTCAACTTATTACTGTTATTAGAGCATTTTCAGTCATTAAGGGATGGGTTCTAGCATTTGCATTTTTTATTCCAGTCAAGAAAACTCACTGTTGTAGCTATTGTACTATGTTCCAACTGCTTATTTTGATGAACACATGTGTTGAACTGATGTTATCTTTCATGAGTAGCCATAGACCTATAGGGTTTGGAAAGATCTTTTTGCTTAATATTGTGTGTAGGAGGTTTCCTCTATTGAAATTACTAGGTACCATTATTCCAACCTACATATTGTTGTTTTGGAAGAAATTTCAAGTAATACATGACAATTGCAATCAGAAGGGATTCCCAACCTTGGGGAAGAGATTCCTCAATTGGTAACCTCTAATGGGGAATTTTCAGTCACATGTTGGGGAAGTTTCCAGCCTATTATCGGGTTTGAGGCATTTTCAGTTGGTATAGGTAGATTTCCAAGCATTACATTTCTGATGTTGAGCCAGAGAGTTCAGATTTGCAGCCATGGTATGATGGTTCTATGGAGCATTTTGATAATTTCATGTTTTAACTGGCAGCTGTAGATCTACAAGTGTCTAGAAAACCTCTTTGTTTAATGCTGAGTATAGGAGGCCTCATCCATTGAAGTCACTAAGTGCTAATATTCCAGCCTGTGTATTACTAATGGGGAGAAAATTCCAAACAATATATGACTGTCATAGCCATTTTCTAGCTCACATGCAATCTGATCCATGCCATTTATCAGAAGATACAGCTTGGGGTGTCATGATAAGAACTTTTGGAGTCCAAGGTAATTATTATAACAATAATATAGAAGAGGTGAGTATAGTTGTTAGCATGCATTGGTTATACTTAGTAACTTATTTGAAATGCTCGTTACTAAGGAGTTTAAGGTGAATGGAGTTATGTGTCAAGGCAGTTGTCCTATTAGGGCAGTCATGGGCATCACATGGAGACTTGAAGAAGTTCACATAAAATTCAAAGTGGTGCAGCATAAGCGTGGTGAGGTAGCATCAAACTTGGGACGTTGTACAAAGATTTACCCACAAGGATGGAAGAGGGCCAGTATTGGTGATCTCCTACCACCCAAGGAAGGAGGGAACATATTTGGGACAGCCATTTACAAAACTTTCAACCCCACTGCTGCTATTACAATCATTATCAGCCTTTGTACCACTTCAATACAATTAGTTTCACAAGTATTTCTAATCCTAGTAAATACAATGATCCCTGGCTTAAGCAGAAGAAAAAGAAAGCATTGAACATAGGATGTGCCCAATTTATTACTCTGCAGAACTAAACAACTGAAGAGTACTAGCCAACAATCCGAACTGTTCTCTTGATGAATATAGGATGTTTCCAAGATTAGATCACAATGAGAATAAGAGTGCATCAGCATATGATCCTGATGGGATATTGTTTGGAAAGCATTAGAACATATCAAGCAAACTGTTGTATCCAACTTTCTTGAGGTTCCTTTGGGACCATTTTAAAATTTTATAGAAAATCATCATATTTAGCATAAAGCAAAGCCCGCTTCAAATTACATGCCTTCAACACATGATTTTCATTTGTGAGAGCAATGTAAATATTCAGGAGTAACTAGTTATAAACTATGCATACTCTCTTCCTCTTCAAGTTCACTTTGCTATTGCAAAAATGATTGTGGTAAATGTCAGTGGCAATGTAAAGGGGTGACTGGGCTACATATAAGGCACGTTTAGGGTTTTATAAGGAAGTGAGAGGATTCATAGGCGCCCCATGCATTTTTTCCTCTGTATTTTAAATTAAAAAAGTGGGACGTAACCCCAATTTCACTAGAGGATAGGGAATGGCCAGGGGATGTCCTATGCCACCCTCATATTCTCGAGATGGCAGCGGGGAAGGGGAGCAGGGATGTGGAGATGGATCACCATGTGTCCCTGCTTAAAATGGATGCCTTAACAATTTGCAATTGCAGAACTGCTAGAATCAATTAATTTTTATAGGGGAGGCTCACAGAACTAAAATAAGGTTATTTTCATTGATTTGAAGAACCTCAGTCGTTGGCAATCTTTATGAGTCCTGAATTCTTATTATTTTTCATTAATTTTGAACCCTTCAAAAACCTGAAAATTTGAAAGAACATTCACGGCATTCATAGTAATCCAAATTTATGGAGTTTCATGAAATGTAAATGCACCAGAAGCCTTTTATTCACATTACACAGAACAAGAAGAAAAATGAAACCAACCAAGTCAAAGCACAGAAATCATAAATTACAAATTTTAGATTTTTGTCTTCTGTTCTAACTAAGATCAGAATTCAAAACATAGTGTTGCTGAAGTCTCTTATGTGCATATATTTATTTCATTCAACAAATTAGTGCCCAAATTGATAAATCATTCTGCTTGCTCAGGGTGTACAGGTCAGAAATTTGTTGAAACCTGAGGCAATAATATTTGTTGGTACAAGGGTGTTAACTTGTTTGACTATTAAGAATTTGAGACTCACTACAGGAATCTAAGTACACGGTGAAGTCCCAGGATATACTTGGGGTGATCCAATTGAATTCCAAGATGTGGATATATACGTCCTGGATGAACATACCATTGACCCTTTTGAGTCACCTGCTTTGGTCATTTGTAGATATTAATATAACTTCATAAAATTGTGCAAGGGGCCCACTGTGATTGGGTGATTTGGGTTCACAGGCCAGTTCTAAGACTGAACAGTTGGTAACTGCCAGCAAGGACATTGTCCAACTCAAGAGAATGGGCAACACTATAGATCCACAAGGCCCCAAATGAGTCAATGTGAAAGCAAAGAAATGCAGAGAAGTGAGCACGCTAAGGAAGATGTACAAAGGCACGGACAGACAATGTACAAGTCAGATGGGGCAATATGAAAGCGAAGAAATGTAAAGAAGTGAACATAGTTAAAGGCATTCCAACAACCGAGATTCCTTAATGAAACTAAAATACAGCTGGTCTATCGGGATATTCCCTTTGATAAGTAATCCATCCTGTTTCTCAAGTCATTTAAGAGCAGTCCAGTCACATGCCACATATCCGAATTTTATAAAAAGATGCTCTGTAATAATCCATGGTGTTCGCCCAACAAATTAAAACAAGTTATTTCACAAAGATTAGAATTCATAATACCCAATAAGACAATTCTTCTTGGCACCAAACTTTAAATTCTGTTATTCATCCATCGGCAGAGAAAGAACAAAAATTAGAGTGCATGCTAATTTATGGCTGCCGGGCTAAAACATCTAACCCAAAATGAGTCGCAAAAATATCGATGACCAAGACTTGATTTTAGCTTTTATGTTAAAGCATATTTTTGTCTGTCTATTCCCTTGTTTAGCTGTATGGTCTTTTCAAAATTTCTCAACCAACTGCACTTGGTTAACATGGAACAGTTTCTTTTTCAATTGCAGCAGTTTGCTATCCTTGATTATTATTTTCTGTTCATTCTCAGTTGAGACAGTTGGACCACCATTTAACAGTTCGTAATCTTCAATTGCAATAATTTTTGGTTCAAATGAGGAACTCGTTTCAAAACAGCAAATGACCGATACCATTTATAAGCTATGATCAATTAATCAACTGCACTCGTTCCAACATGGAACAGTTTTCTTTTTCAATTTTAGCAATTGGGTTAGCAATAAAAAAATTATCTTAGTTTATCCATTTGAGTTGAAGAAAATTGGGTTATCATTGAACAGTTTTGTCTTTTTTATTTGGCTCAAATTAAGAACTCTTATAAACAGCAGTGATCAATACCATTTACATCTTACAACCGATTAAGATTTTATTAATCTTTACTGCTGTACTTAATTTTAAAATTTTGAAATGCATGCTAAATAACTTATATGGAAACATTATATCATAATGAGCATGCAACCGCTTGATTCAGAGTTCAGACCCAGTTTGTCCAAGAACTAGATCCTCGTAACTTTGGCTGTATCAAAGACCTCAATAAAAGAAATATCAACCACTTCCCCAAAAAAGAAAAAAGCAAAGACAGAGCACTGCGCAAACCAATGCAGACTTTAAAGCCATAGATTCATGGTTCAATAAAACTAGAAGAGATGAACTTATTAAAAATAAAATAAATTGATACAATTGTATAAATGCATGTAATTTTTTTAATTAGATACTGAAAGAAAGTAGACATACCAGAATTTTTCTGTTGACAGAGTTAAAGAAAGTGCAAAAAGAAGGCACATGTGAGTGTTTTAAACCTTTAGCTGACTTTAATCGACATCCTGCAGTGCACCTCTCACAGGCTCTGAACACACTTACATTTTTTGCTTTTCCTTCATCCCACTTGGGTTCCATCTCAGATTTTTCTTGTTATTTCCTGATCCTTTGCAGCTGGTTGATTATGTGGGTCTTAATCGAATTGTTTTAGGCTTCCAAAGTCACAAATACCTATCGATCTGAATTTCCTAAATATGGGAAGGTGATCTGATTTTATCGAAGGAATGTCTAGTCATTCATTGGGTAATCATAACTTCAACTAGTTGGTCCAAATTCGGAATAAAAATGGGCAGATGATCTCGCATTAATTATTTTTCCTAATTTGGCTTGCTGAGAAATGATTAAGAGAACGCCACAATTTCTCGCGTGCGTAAGAAGGAATTTAAAAATAAATAAAAAATTACATATGAATTCATCCATTTTTGGTGGCATTATGTTGTGAATTAATCCATCGAAATGCATTACACGTGCCACTTCCTGCTTTAGCTCAATCGCCTAGAATTATGACGGAATGCTTTGAAACTCAAAACGTATCATAGATAATAATTAATCAGTTAAAAACAATATATTTATTGTTTTTTAATATATTTGTACTTTAAAAGGAAAATAAACTTAACAATAGTGTATTATCTAATCAGATTAATTATTATAAGTAATAATTAGCGGATAGGTTTATTGTATGCACTTTGGTCAGAATTTTCGTCAGCCTTTCCGATTTTTAATCCTTCTAACGTCTGGACTTCTCCGCCTATCGGCTTATCGTTGCATGTCACTACACGCAACTACTAGTCTATATAGGTAGTAGAGTTGTAGTATGGAAGTCACGTATATTAAAACATTAAATGTTAAATATGAAAATTAAATGTAGAGGAACAAATATTTTATTTGAGATTTGAAGGAAAATAATTTAATAGAACATTGAAGTTTTGAATGTTTTGAGATTGGAAATGGGGGATTTTTTTAATTTTGTCTTGGAGTTAGAATAATCTATGTACTTTGTAACAAATCAAATCTACAAATTGGTTCTATGGTCCAGTAAAATGATCTAGTAAATGTCTTTTTTTTTACTTTTGGATTCGCTATTGTCTAATCTACAATGCGAACTTGTGATATTTAAGAATATTTTTAGAGGGTTGTTCGACTGAACTTAGGTACACAATCTCCTTGGTCAACCACCAAAAGGGACCCACTTTATTTTCATGTCAATAATCAAGGACAATAATCTTCAAATGTATAGATGCTTCTAGTATGATTATGAAGATTTTGATTCATTTTAGTGCCCAATGGAAGTGTTTCTAGCATGTTCCTTTTATAGATGCCCATATTTTTTCCTTTATGTTTAATGGTGATAAATGGATGCAATTTAATTCATATAAATATAGATACATCAATTAATCATATAAAAGTGTGTTTAGTCAACTCAAGGTAGGAAAGGAATGGGCAACAATTGTCCAAATTTTGAATTTGAGTTTTGGCAAATCAAGGTCAAATTTGTAGGAGTGAGATTGATCCTAAACCCATAAGACTGCCTAGGATAGAAAAGTGTTAAGATCAAGATGGATAATGGTGTATAGAGATGGTTGCAATAATGGTCATAATAAATCCAAAATCTAGGTGAATATATTGGATCTGTGTGTATGTATGAGGTGAGGGAAAAAAAGTGTAGGGATATGTGTAAATAAGTGAATGACAACATGGGGAATGAGGCTGACTTTACAAAAGATCATCTCATTTGTTAGTATGTAAATATATTAATTCATTTTTTAAAATGGAAACAAAACTAAATGGATTTGTCATTTGTATGCAAATTTCACCATAACATTTTGCCCCCACTTTGAGGTGTATGTGAACCCTTGAATGATCATGTATCTCCAAGTATGTAGCACTAAAAAATGTGCACGTAAAGTACATATTTAAGCATAAAAGGATATAATGGCTCCATATAAATTAATGGACCTCATTGAATGTTATTGTGTAAGTACATCCTTCAACATTTGTGTTCCATGAGGGCTTGCAAGACAAAGGAAAATATGGGATGAATAACTTTGTCATCAGAGTAAAAATGAAAACAATTGCAAGTTGAATAATATCATATTATTGATCATGAAAGAGAGAGAGAAGGGTGAGAGAAAGGTTAGAGAAAAATTTCCTTCACAAAAAGTAGCAATTTTCTACCTAGATTGATGATCATGGGATGATAGGGCATACTGGAGGCTAGTATCATCATGTAGTTTTGATTTTTCTAGTCATGATTTTTCAGAGTCTCTTTGTAGGAACCTATAATTGTCTAAATAATCTTCAACATAAGTGTTAGCATATGGATGAGATGGGGAAAGAAAGTGTAGGGATGTGTGTAAATAAGTGAATGACGTGGGGAATGAGAGTGACTTTACATAAGATTGTGTCATTTGTTACTATGTAAATATGTTAAGTCATTTTCTCAAAATGGGTTTGTCGTCCATATACAAATTTTACCATTACACTTTTCTCCCACTTTGAGGTGTATATGAACCCTAGAATGATCATGTATCTCCAAGTATGTAGCACTCACAAACATGCATGTAAAATACATATTCAAACAATTTAGGATACATTCGATCCATATAAATTAATTGACCTCATTGAATGTTATTGTGTAAGTCCATCCTTCAACATGTGTGTTCCAAGGGGACTTACAAAATAGAGGGAAAAAAATACAATGAATAAATTTTTTCATGCAAGTAAAAATGAAAATGTTTGCAAGTTGATTTTTGTCATTATTGATCATGAAAGAGAGAGGGGTTAGAGAATGGTTAGAAAAAAAATCCTATACAAAAAGTAGAAAATTTATACCTAGCTCGATGGTCATGGGATGATAGGGCATATTGGATTTTAGCATATCATGTGGTACTAATTGTTCTAGTCACGGTTGTGAGTCTCTTTGTAGGAACCTATAATAGTTTGTAATGTTCAACATAATTGTTAATAATAGAATATTTCCCCCCCTTTAATTGGTTTTATCCATTTGATATAAGAAATTAGAGGAGAGGGAAAAATGATACATGAAATGTAAATGTAGGTTAAACACATGTAAGCATGTAAATTATGTAAAGCAATAACTATAACTAAGTGCATTGTGTATCAAACAAGTAAAAAATGTCAAATGATAATTGTAGTATGCACATGGGTTGGAGATACCATTAAGGAATTAAGCTACCCTTAGAATGGGTAAGCAAAGAGTGGTGATGTGGGCACTTAATGGAAAAAAATACTTGTATAAGCACTTATGACATTATATAAGACATGTGACATCAATGTGGATGCATGAGCACGCAATGGTCAAGGTAAGGCAATAGATCCATAGTGGTAATAAAGATCTTGATTCGTGACATCACATTTAATTAATAGAGTAGGGAACATTATGGTGTCCCTATTTTTACTCTTAGAAATTTATTAGGTCATACAAATATGCAATGTAATATGAAAGGAATGATGCATGATGCCCTCCAAAGAGGTAAGTTTGATCTTAATACATGGTTATGTAATGCAAGTGCAATAGTGCTAATATATGATAGTGCTTGAGAACATGTCAAAATGATTGCCCCCACATGGGTAAGATAGTGCAATATGACATAAATGGTGTAATGGGTACATATCATAGATATTATATAACTACCAAAATAATGATGTAAAATAGCCATAATGGGTTGTATAATTATCATGTAGTAATTGGTAATAGATACCCATGCCAAAAGATAAGCACATGCAAATGCAAATAAATGAGATATAATCATGAAGGAACATGTAAAGCTAATTTTTACCAAATATGCATGATGGCACAATGGAACTCATAAGGTGAAAAATAGTATGCAGATAGTAATAAATATTATTTCAAATACATGATATTAATGGAGCCTTTCACTAATTTTCGTTGTGAGTGAAAAGGCAAATGAACTAGTATAAAATTGAGAAATAATGATGAAGGGGTCGATCCAATTAGGTCAAATTTTCCTAAGTTCTTTGTTATCAAAATGATTGTTTAGATTTACATGAAGAACCAAGTCTCCTAATTGGATGCCTTGTTGGATGGCTCCCTTGTTATATATTTTCTTTTGTTTTCTTTGATATATATGTGGCTTATCTAACATGTTGATTCACCTCTTGTTAAGGGTTGATCTCTTATAACCAATGTTTGTAATATGTATAATTGTTGGGATATGTGGCATACACCTTACAATCCTAATGTTTGAAGTAATCAATTAATTAATTAATTGCATCCACATAATTTGGGTATCCCACTTGGAGTGGCACTATGTGTCACTTCTAGTTTGTAATTTGGTCATTGTAAGATTCAATTAGTTTCATGGAAGTTGTTAAATGTAACTAATACAACTTGTAAGGTGTGTAAGATTTGCTAGAAAGGAAAGAGAATGATGAGAGGGAGTTAATTGTGGACTCAGAGAAAATCATGGATCATCTTTGTAAAAACTTGCATAAGGATATTTTGTGGTAGTGATAGTTGTAGACACCTAAAAATGACTAATACATTTTCATCTTATCATTTAATCATTATTCCCATCATTTTTCTATCTATAATTAATTAAATGATTTTTAATTATTTAATTAATTCATCACTTATCATACTAGTATAGAAACAACAATATATGATTAAAAAATCTAATAAAAACTACATATAAATGGCTGAACATGATCACGTGACCATTAGTAGTTTATTGTTAGTCATTTATAATGCGACCGGATTGATGACTAAACCATTTTTAGTCATTTATTGGTTGCTTTGATTGATTTATTTGGTAGTATATTTAGTCGTTGATTTAGTCATTGATTGTTATAATCTGGTCACTTATTTAGTCATTTTTTATTCACTGATATATTTAGTCGTTGATTTAGTCATTGATTGTTGTAATCTGGTCACTTATGTAGTCATTTTTATTCACTGATTTTTGTACATTAGTAGTGTATCTAGTCATTAATTTTAATCATCATTTTGATCAATTTGGTAGTATATTTAGTCATTTTTATTTCACTGGTCATATATTTAGTCATATTTATTCACTGTTCACTAATTTCTGTCAATTGGTAGTATATTTAGTCAATTTAATTATTAATTGACATCAATTAGTAGTATATTTTGTCATTTTAATTGAATGATATTTGAGGATTTAAACATAAAACACATCAATACACATCAATCATCAATTGCACACAATAAGAAAGCCATTGAGAAGGAAAAATCGCTAAACTTTATTAAAAGAAAGGTGTTCTTACAACTTGCAAAAGTCTAAAATATCTATCTTGCTTGAAAAATGCTTAGAAATAGAGTATTACAATTTTTATTTTCAGTCACAAGATTGAAAATCTGAGTTACAATGCACATAAATGACAAGAAAGAAACTTCTCCAAAAAACTTCCGCAATGATGGAAACGCATGCTTGGAGCCCTTCAATGTGAGCACATGCCCCTTTCATCTCTTAAAACTTCTATAATGTGGGAAATCTTCCTAGAGCAAGCTATAACATGTAGAATCCAAGAAGGAGAGTGTTGATTGTGTCCCATATATGAAGCTCTCTCCTTCAATGCAGCCAACAATAACCCTATAATCTTTCCTCTTTTATATGCAACGTGCCATCTGATATGAGCAACAGGGTGCTGCCTTTTCTACCATTAATGAAGTGCCTCAATACAACCAACAAAATTACTATTAGTCTCAATTCAGAAAGAATAAAAGTGTATTGTATATTGCAAGTTTACAAAAGTAAGTCCAAACATAGCAGAAAGATATATAAATCAATTAAAAAATTGTAGGAGACATATCACATCCACAAACATGGGAGATCTATGCAAAATTGGGGAAATTGGCTTGGCAAATGAAGGCAGCAGGGTATTTCCATATTCAAGACTTTTACTTAATGCTATGGAATAGAAGAAAAAAGAATCATTTATCCGCCACCATAGTGAAAAGTTAGCAATTGCATTTGGTTTGTTAAACATGGCCCCTGGTACAACTATTAGAGTTGTTAAGAACCTTCGAGTATGTTTTGATTTTCACACTACATCTCAATTCATCTCCAAGATTGTTGCACGAGAAATTGTTCTAAGAGATGTGAACCATTTCCATCATTTTAATAAATGTTCTTTGCGGAGAACATTGCGACAAATAAAGTTCGTACCTTGAAATAGGGCCGCACCATACCAAATGCACACAATTTATTATTCAGCAATTGACATCCACCAACAACGGATTTTGCTCATGCTGTAAAGCCAAACGTTCCACCTGCATACAGAAAAATGCAGCCACATTTTAAACTCAAGCTTAAAAATTCTCAAAGAAAATGTGACATCGTAGGAATGCCCGGATTGTGCCGAATATTTTCAAATGGTTTTTGAAAGTCCTTAGAAAGTACCTGCATGAAAATGCAATCCAGTGGGTGCAAAATCCCAACTCCTCAACCTTTGAAAGTGTCCTTCTTTCCTGTGTATGAATTGGAGCTTTGGATGAGGATATGAACATCCATCAAAGGCATATTTGGAAGTAGATTTTTATCAGATATTGTAGTTGTAAGTTCCACTTCAATCCCCAAAGCCTTCACAAACCTTATAATAACTGTCACAACACCTATAATGTTGTTACCATGGTGACGTGGTGCTTTCTTTAATTACTCCCAAAGCCCAACAACAAACATGTGTTGAGGATTTTGCACAACCTCCAACACTCCATCTAAGCATATAGCAATAACTTTTGCAATAGATGTATAAGCAACTCCCCACACTAATAAAGGCCCCAAACAAACAACTCGTAGTGGTGTTGTGGTGGTTGTGCAGAAGGTTTTGTGAAGGATTTGGTGATCCAAAGTGGAATTTACAACTACAATATTTGATAATTTAAATTCACTTCCAAATTTTCTTATGACTTAATGAGAAATAATCACTCATATAACCAATTAGTTGGAAGAAAACTAGGAGATAGCATGAGTGCTCAATTAGCAATAACAATTTTGAAAGGACCTTCCTTGAATGCAAGTGCAATTAAGCTGGTTCAAACACAAACTTATCTCAACAAACGATACTTAAGCTTCCTCAAAAATGTGGTGAGTGTGCAAGACTTTCCTCCAAGAGAGTATCAAGGATGACAGGCTATCATAGATCCATGTATCGTCTATTTTTTTTCTCCTTGCTGGCTACCGTAGCAGTTTGTGTCTTTATATGTTTTCTATTCAAGGGACCCCAAAAATTTAGTTCAATTCCACCATTCATGTGGGAAAAAATTCGTTATGGTGCATATTAAAGCTAAGTTGCTTTGGTTGGGATGTTGGTTTTGCATTTTTTGTTGCAAGAAGTTGAATTCTATGAATATCAAGTCTCAAAATTCTGCTCTCAAATTGTGCCTTGGGACATTGAACATGGTACATCACATTACACATTCAAGCAAAGTAGATGACAATTTATTCCATTAGCAAATGAGGGGATCCTTCTCATCAGTGGATAAGCTATTGTAAAGAGCCCATAAATACTGAAGCAGGCTCTTGAGGAGTGACCTAGGAAGAATGAGAGCAAGGTTTCTAGCCTTTCAAGGTTCTTGATGTGTGAATATTATCATAAATGTGTATTTTGAAACTGTGGCAAAAAAGATGTGTATATAATCATAAAGATGCCAATGTGTATTTTGAAGGCATCTTGACTACTTATTATGCACAACAAACTCTACAAGTGCAACAAGACATTTGCAAGACAAAATATGAATTCACTAAAACATTACTGTCTAAGCAACATAATATCTTCAAATGAAGGAGCACTGTAACTATGACTAAGAAAACACTGTGAAGGCAATGTTAGCACTGAGAAATGAAGAAGATAACACATTGAATTAGGTGACTGAGATCACTAAAAGGAATATCATTGTTAGAGAGTTGCAAATAGTAAATTTTCCTCTGTCCTATAGTACTGAGAAAGGAAGAACACTATCAAGTTCAGTGATTGAATCATAACAAACAATCCAAAAATAATGAATGTTACTATCAAATGGTGACAAATATTTGTCCTCTAATTCATTTGTACATGGTGATTGAGAACACAGTGAGTAAGAAGTAAAAGAGCACTGGATCATAGCACTAAAAAATGGTCATGAGTTATGCAATGAAATTCACTATTCTTTTAATCACAAAGGAGATCAAGATAATAACCAACACATCGATAAAAGTATCAAAGTTAGTCGTTCATGGATGAAGGAAACTTTACAGCAATTAATAACAGTTTGAGGTGAATGCATCTGCTCTTTATGCTAATATATGTTATAACCTCAGAGTTAATTGTTGTAGATAAAGATAGTTAAATAGTTCATATACCATTGTTTCAAATTCAAAATTGATATACCCTATTCTAGAAGAAAATCATAGGGGGGGTCTATACATAAGACACCATTGTTTCAAATTGAAAATTGTTGGCTCTTTCACAATTGTTTGCTTAATTTATTTGATCTAAGACAACCTGTTGTATAGAAGATGCTTCGTGTCATTAATAAAATCCTTGAAAGCCCCAGAAGACATTCAATCTCCCATCATATTAGTGATTAAAATCATCAGTCATTAACCTAAACTTTGCAAGAGTTTCATCAAATTCTACTTTTCCACTCTCTTTTCCATTCTAAATTTTATTCCCAATTTCATCCATGAAGAAATTCCTCAGCTTGTACATCCTCGGCTATTAGTATACTGTGTGTCAAGAATACTGAAGTTTTACTCGCTATCACTGAATAATTTGGCCTTGATTAAATAATGTTGAAAGTTTGCTCGAAAAGAGTTCTTGTGAGACATGTAGTTTTGAATTAACCTTTTTGCATGAAATCCATATCTTTGATCAACTATTTTGAGCTTGATGACCTTCATCAAGAAAAAGTATACCTGTGAACTCTAAAAGAAGTTTTCCAATATTCTTAGCCTCTTCATGAAGGCTCACATTTTCCTCACAAGTAAGTGGCATAGAAGAAAAAGTGTGCTTGTTATTGGCTACAATCTTTTTGTATACCTAACTTGTGAGACAAATGTGAACCTTCCTAAAGAGGCTAATCATATTGGAAAACTACTTTTAGAGAGCCTAGGTTTGCTCGTTCTTGATGAAGGTCATCAAGCTCAAAATAGCCAATCAAAGATATGGAATTCACGCAAAAATTTTAATTCAAAACTACGCATTATACTCTCAGGAACTCTTTTCCAGAATAACTTCAAAGAGCTTTTCAACACATTGTATCTGGTAAGGACAAATTTTGTCAATTGTTGCTTGGTTAAAAAATTGAAGCTATCCTCGACACCTGGTAAATTTATGGCTCACAGCAGGATCTACAAGTTGAGGAAGTTCTACATGGATGAAATTGGGAATAAAATTCAGAATGGAAAGGAGAGTGGAAAAGTAGAATTTGATGAAAAAAGATTGCAAAGTTCAGTGGTAATGATTGATGCTTTTGTTCATTGTTATGATGGGAAGATTCCTAATAGTCTTCCTTAATAAAGGATTTTATTGTGATTTTGAGAGCATCTTCTATACAGCAGGTTGTCTTCGATCAAATAAATGAAGCAAACAATTGTGAAAGAGCCAGCAATTTTGAATTTGAAACAATGGTGTCTTATGTATAGACTCCCCTATGATTTTCTCCTAGAATAAGGTATAGCAATTTAGAATTAGGAAAATGATACGAAAAAACTATTTAGCCTTATCTATTATAAGTACAACAATTAACTATAGGTTAGAACATATCCATATCAGAATAAAATAGCAGGTGCAATTCACCTCAAACTCTATTGTGATAATTGCTTTGTAAGGAAGTGTGTACTCCTCCATGAACATTCTCTATGCCCATAGCCAAACATTTAAATTTATTAGCCAAATCTCCAAAAATGAGTATCTCATCATTGCATGACTCTCCTACTTTTTCTCTAAGTATAATAGTACCTGAGCTTCTAGTGTTTCTAGATGAAACCCATAGTGGAAAAGTGTATTCTCCATTTGAAGGAACCTTCTTCGGAGCTCTTCCTTGAAATGAGGGTTGAAAACATTAGAAGAAAAAATACCATAATTGTAAAGTAACAATTTGTATCAAGCCAAATGTCAAAAAGTATAATTAAAAAGATAAATCCTTACAATTGGACCAAGCAAATTTATGATTTTATCTTTAGAATGTAGGAACTTTCTTTGTCAAATATTTATGACCTCAAATTGGATCTCAAATAGGACCAACAAATTTATGATTTTATCTTTAGAATGTAGGAAATTTCTTTGTCGGATATTCACGACCTCAAATTGGATCTGAAATTGGACCAACAAATTTATGATTTTATCTTTAGAAAATAGGAACTTTCTCGGTCAAATATTCAGAGCGATCAACAGGGGATCCAGAGTAATCAACTGACTCCTAAGATGTAATCAGGTGGAAACTAATGTTTTTTTCCACTGGCGTTTGCATTCCTATACTCAGGTTTTGCTTTTAAGCCAAAACACCTGAAAGTGTTTTAGATCAGCTCAAGGTACTCTCCAACCTAGTTATGTCACTAATAGTAATCCAATTTTGCCTGAACTATCCATACCCGAATGTTGCATCACAATCTATTCTTCATGCACATAAAAATGCCACATATTAACCCCTTCTAAATAAAAAATTTAATCATCATAAAACCATAATTAATAAATCATTTCAATTTTCATTTCAATTTTAGAAAGAATCCGATGTCATTTACTATCAAAATAAAAGTTGTATAAATCACAAAAATTCCATAAAGCCTCCTAAATGTAGCTTAAAGCAAGTTTATAGGATGGGTTTCAGCATAACAAGCTTTCTGCTACAACTCTCAATGAATGTATTATAAGCAAAAAAAAAAATTCTTCACACTCGAAGTAATGCAGTCAAACATTTATTCCAAAAGTATGTTAGCAAGAGTTAACTAAAATAAAATTATTTTTTGCTTGGTTTCTTTCATCAATATGCCATGTGGATATGGAATAATCACTAAGAAACCCTAACAATAAAAAATGAAGTAAAGGTTCAAGAAAGGAAATTCCAATGTACTATTGTGTAATGGTGACAAAGGCACTTATATGAGCATGACCTACATACAAATCATTGCCATTGAATTGCCATCCATCCAAAGAGAAAATAAACAATGTAAGGATTTGAGCAATATAAGTCCAAAGGGTTAAATGCTATAATAGTAATGGAATCACCATAAGAGCACAACTGAGGAACAAATTCTTGTGACTATAATTATGTGATCCATAACTCTATTGGTCATGTGGCATAGTTGTGCTATAACAAATACAATATGCATTCATGTGTGACCCAAGTTTAATGTGGCTATGTTGTGATAGAAATGGAGGCACTCATAAGAGCACAATTCATGTACAAATCACTATCATCACAATTGATTAATCCCGATCATCATTGGGTGCATTCAAGTTGACTCAAGTTTAACATGTTAAGTGTAATGATGGCATGATCCAGAATTACCTCTTGTTTAATAAAGATCCACATAACTCTAGTTGATATGCGAGTTGTGTTGCTATCAATTATGTAGTGCATTCAAGCACAACCCATGTTTAATGGATCCCTGGGCTAGTGATCCATGTATTTTTAAACCTTATGAATGTTACTTAATAGTGTACAGCTTAAACTACAAACCAAGTTTGTTACATACTTGAATGCAATCTTGGGTTACCACAAACTATAATAATGCGATCTACTAATAACCATTACAGGAATTATTAAAGCAAGAGCCATGCTATATAGGATACATTTCCCTGATCAGGTTTACATACCTTAATGATCAAACACAACCTTCCCACACACTTTAGGATACAATCCAAGATCATACCACACCCTATTGAGACAACTAAATTTTTGACCCAAGATTTAAGGTTGTTTTAATATAGCAGAAGCATTGAGTGAGAGGCATGACTAGGGTACAAACCCTAGGCCTGTAGAAACATAAACCATAGCTCTAGCGGATTGGTTGAGGTTTTAATACTAAGAAAGATTGAGACATTATCATTGTCATAATAATTTTAACTCAACAACAAAAATACCAATAGGTACCAGTTTTTTTAAGTACCATTTAAAGAAAACATAGCGTCCTTTTAAATACCAATATAGTAAATAACAAAGGGTTCACCGAACATCAATTTCTTTTAATGCCTGGAAAAATAATAACAAAATCAAAATTTAGAAAACTGTGTGTAATACCAAAAAAGGTTGAGACCTCATTTGTTTCTCTGAAAAAATATTATCTCGATAGTAAAAAAATATCTAGTACCATTTTTTTTAAATACCCATTTCAAGTGAAAACCGAGCATCGAAATACCCAAACAACCAATAAAAAAATACCAAGCATCAGTTTTTAAACATACTCATATATCCCGTAACAAAATAGCCAGCATCATAAAATTCAAATAGCCAAATAGTACTTCACGAAAACACCCAACATCAAAATTTTCAAATACCCAATAGGCATAACATATACATCCAACATTTAAAAAAAATTAAGAATGGTTTGCTTACCTCTGAGACGATCCACAACAAAAATTTCAAAATCCTTAAGACATACATCTAGGTGGGGAGTTGTCTAATACAAGGATAGATAATTTGGCCACATTCTAGACCCGTACTTTGAAGCACTGCTAGTAGGAGATTCCTCCACTAGGAAAGCCCTTCGATTACTGCTCAATATCTCCATCTTCAAAACCCTTCAACCTTTGTTTGTTTTCCTAGACTATTTCTTCTAACTAAACAGTAGTTAAAAACCACAGGAAAATGGTGGTCTTAATTATATCGTTTGATTTTTGTTACGCATTTATAAAATATATATATATATATATATATTTGTATGCATAAGTTTCGGCGAAAGCCTAAATTGATGGCTAGGAAGATTTTCTCTCTCAAAAAAAGTTTAATGCAAAAAATTAGTCATTTATTTAGTCATTTATAGCTGTGATTTTATCTGATGATCAAATTAGTCATTTATAGTTGTGTTGCAAAAAATGAGTAGAATTTAGTCATTTTTAATTGTCGTGACTAAAATTTTTAATCACATAGTCATTTTCCCTCCAATATTAATTAAAATCAAATTTAATTTATCTTTTACTCTATAGTTAAATCATTTTCAAAAATTACTTAATTAGCTAACACTCCTCTTTTAAATAAATTAAAATAATTTATTTAAATTAAATTATTTTCTTGTACCCCTGTTAATAGGGCTTCGAGTGTTAAGGCCAAGATCACATGGGACAAAATAGTGTAGAAATGGCCTGAAGAAGGGTGGATAAAATTAAATTCGGTGGGGCATCCAAGGGGAGCCCAAGCCTCTAAGGTGTCGGTTGCATCTTTAGAGATCACAGAGGAGTGATAATGATAAAAAAAAAGTTACCCATTTCAACCTAGGACAATTAACGAAGCAAAAATCATGGCAGTAAGACTTAGGCTCGAAGTAGGGAAAAAGCTTGGCACTAGAAAAATCAAGATCAAAGAAGACTCAATGATAATAATCAACGTGATCTGAAGCTACCAAATTCAAAACTGGACTAAGTAATCATATGGTGGAATGTTTAAGACTCCTCACGGCTATGTAGATTTCAAATTAATGATCATGTATCATGAGGAGAATTTGGAGGCATATCAACTAGCTAATGAAGTAGTAGAGATCCAACAATCATGAGCTGGATGCAGAGTACAATGTGACTGGCATTCACATGCAAGTTGGCATGGGGCAATATCATATCAAACGCATTGTAAGGATAGGTGGTGTGAAGGCAATCTGAATAAGAGGTGGTGGATCCTTCACAAATTTCACATGCAATAATTAACATAGTGGGACGTGAGAGAATTGCGAAGGAATTTTTCCCATGGTCAAAACATGGGAATTACTCACCAATCCCTTTAAATTCCATTCTGACTAGAAAAATGGGCATTTTGTTGGGTTTTTGTTCTACAAGCGAATGTGCAAAAATGGACACCTCGGTGAGAGTTGCTTTTCCTAAGTCGGTAAATGGAATTCCTAGGCAAAGTTATGGATCAACAGTTGAAAGTTATTTTAAAGAGACACGATTGGGAGGGCAAAGGAAGGTGATTAAATCAATTCTAGTGGAAATTTTATGGTCAATAGAAAGCCACCTGAGTTAACACAAACATATCTTCTCACTTTTTTGCTTCTCTCTTGGACCTAGGAGAACCCAAGGAAATAAACTAAACATTGGCATTAACATTATTTAAGAGTTCTAAGTTTTTGCAAGGTTTGGAGGAGGTTTTGAGGGTGGCAAGATATGGTGTCAGACTGCCACATTTGAGGGACATTGAAATGGTGTTAGAGGAGGTTGTCATGGTGGAGTGGCTACTTCTTGGGGAATTTTTGTACTCAAACCCTAATGTAGCACCTTGCTTTGGCCAATATCTAAAGAGGGTAAACAATCTAGAGCCAGTGTATAACTTGGAGTGGGTGGAAGAGTTTGATGAAATTGTAATGGATGGAGGGATGCATGAGCATTAAGGGGGTTGAATGTAGAATAAGAGTA